>CM031237.1:948933063-949055994 GCA_018340775.1 Taxus wallichiana var. yunnanensis
AGCCCTTCTCCTTAAACTGCTTGCTTTTGCTTAATAGTCTCATTAAAACAACCCTACTCTTATGATGGGTGTTTTGGTTATTTGATTTGGGTACATTACGTTGAAATGATTTGAGTTGAGTCATTTTATTTTGTTATGCAGCACTTGGCAGGCATTCTTTGCATAATGATTAAGTTGAATACACTGTCCTTGTTGTGTGGTTCGTTTCGGCAGTGTTGGGTATTCACTTTATTACCATTTTGGGTTGTGCTAATAAATACATTAGCTAAATGAATATCACTTAAGTCCTACTGACATTCTTGTCAAAATGAAAAGATGAGATGATTTGTATGTCTGGTTGAACTGTCCTTAAAAGAATGAACACAACTTGGGTATTCTCGGGTGTTTGAAGAAAATGATTGTTCTTCTTATTGAAATCATTAATGAATTATGTTTTCTCTTTGTTGCTTTGAAATCTGAAGGTAATGGGAAAGAGGATTTTATTGTGCATTTTGGATGCGGTTTGATCTTCTAGTCTGAACTGTCATCATGAAAACGAACATGGCTTAGTGTTTCTATGCAAATGAATGAAACAAATGAGATTTGGCTTGCTGTTGAGATTGTTTTGACTGTACCTTGCTTACGCATCTATTACCCTATGCGGGTTTGCATTGATAAAGGCATTGTTATGCGAATATTGTATTTCTGAGTTCAGTGTGTGGAAACGTTTGGGAAAAACAAAGTTGTGGTGATATTAATAGACTATTATGCGAGTTATAATTCCTTGATGTTTTTCATTGCATAAAACACGGGTTCCTTGGGACAGTAAGGTTATTGTAGCATCTTACTTTCTTTATACTAATTTGATATGGTATCTCGCCACTTTGGTTCTTGGTATTCATATAGGATTTATTTTGGAGGAAGTTTTAATCGGCGAGGAATAGAAAATCATCGTCTATATAATAGACCGTAGTAGAGCATGTAAATTATATTGTGTCTTGCTGAACTCAAGGATATATATATATATATATATATATATATATATATATATATATATATATATATATATATATATATATATATATATATATATATAAGGATTGTGGACCTTTCATCGTTTTCATTAAGAACAGAATATGAATGGAATTATTCTTTGTTGTTGGAAAGTGAAAACTCTCATTATTAGGATGAAAGTGTGGTTTGGTTGTAGTTGTTGTACACTCTTGCATGTTATAAAGGCGTGAATGTCCAGTAGAGTGAAATGTTTAAAAGGAAATGATTGCGTTATAGGTTCTTTTGGTACTAATGTTTATAGACCAGTTGCAATGAACTCTGGTCAACTTTTTGGAAAGGTAATAGTAGTTTTCAATTACTAAATATACTACTCTGAATGAATTATACTATTGGAGTATGTCTGCTCTAAATAAGAGGTATTTGGATAGACAGTAAGAAGAGGTGATATGATCTTGCTCCCTTATATTCGATTATTGATTTTCGTTTATTTCTCTTTGGACTGTTATCATTGATTGATATCACGTTTGGATTAAAACTTCTAGTACAGCTATGAGGAAAAGAAAGAGAGTGTGAATGGATAATTTGAATTAATGATCATTTTTCTCTCATACGGTTGGAAATCTATAATTGTTATGGAACAATTTCATACTGCTTGGGTTAAGCATTTGTATTTAATTGTTGTTTGCTTGTTCTCTTCAACGTTTGATTGCTTGAAATCAGATGAGTTGTATGAAAGAAGGGACAATAATTCGGTTTAGATTTTAGTTAAGATCTATCTTTTGAATTCACAACTATTGTAAGAGAATGGAATTGATAGCATTTATGTTAGAACAACAGTTGCATAATTGTGTTTTTAGTTCTTACAGATGTTTATGTCTCTAGAACTTTGAAGAAATTACTTCTTGTAATAATTATTTGGGAAAGAGAGCGGTAATCCTTTGTGCGATTAGGAGCGTTATTGGATGATTGAGTTGATATGTTGTTCATCCTTTTTGGTATTTAATTCTTGAATGATGTTCATATTAATGTTTCATAAAAGCGAGGGTTCTTTTATTAAGACTATTAATTAAAAGCACCTCATTTTAATGACAAGTGCTTAATATGCTCAGTTCAATGAACTGACCCGTGCAAGTAATTTTGCAGATGAAACTTGAGTATAAATGAAGACATGGTTGTTTTCCGATACTTCTTTGATTAACTGAAGATGGATTGTATTGATAGTTATTACTCCTCCACGAGGAAATGAGAAAGGAAGAAGTTACATTCTTCTATCTTTATGAGTTGTAATGTTGTTTGATATAAACAAAGTCCAGTTGTTTGGACTGGAAAATGTATAGATTGTAAATCTGATGGATGAATACAAGTAAAAGTGTGATATTTTCAATAACTGTATCAGTTTGATATTGTTGAATAAGTTTGAGAATATAACATTATTCCTTGACTTGGAATTATTCAAATGTTAATGGATGAATTTAAAAGGAAATAACATCTATTCTTTACCTAAATGCAACTTTTACGTTGAAATGTGCAATTAGTTCATACTTGGTTAAGATGAATTTTGAATTGACATTAAAAGATTTAGATAAAAATGAAAATCCTAATTGGAAGGTATTAGGGATTAGCTTGAAAGCTAAGGGATATCAAATAACTTAGGGGCAGCCAACCTTGTATTCGGACTCAGTTAATAGCCTCGAATGTTTAAATTCGAAAATAAAGATATGGGAAATCATATCTATTGTAAAAGACCTTAACTAAGTAAGGTTAAGGAGGATAAATGAATAAATTCATTTAGAATTAGACCTCGTTTAAATGACGTCTAATAAGATGGAATTCTGAATTTGTTTACAGTTGTGGAAAACTTGGTTAAGTTTAATAGGTTAAACTTATTAAGTTTATCGATAATGGACTGATTAGTCCAAAGATTAAGAAAGGAACCAAGAAGTGAATATGCAACCCTTCGGTATGAAGGAGGAGATGCGTATTAAGCTAGAAGATGGATTAAGTCTCTCTTAGCTACATACAACTGTAACAAGAACAAGGATAAAGGATCAGCATGGCTGCTGAAAGTTGATCTTAAATACTAAGATTATAACAAATCACAATTGAGTTGGATGTGTACCCTCGATGAGAGGATTCCGTAGGACATTGACATACGCCAGCTACAATATGGTGTCTTCGTGAAGGCGGGGCCTTCATGACGACACAATGTTATAGGTGACATATTACTGATGCCCTCCCAATTAAATCATCAAGTTTACATAAGTTTGGATACTAAGTTCTTGGCTGGGGATAGGAATGTGATCATGTATACGGAGTGACTCCGGAGGACTAAAGGTAACTAGACACACGGAGTCATCTAGGAACGACACCGTATGTCTGCGTATCTTTAGTTACCATGAGTAACTTCCTATACTCGTTCATATTGCTAGTTGGGGTTAGAGTTTGACCTTAAATGGAAGGAGTGGTAGAGACCGGAAAGACCATTCTAGATATACAAATGAAGTGAGGTGAAGGGCGTATTCCATTGGTGTGTATCACATCTAGGAATATGATCATGCAAAGCATGTGAAAATCTTTGGCCAAAGTATCGCAAGTGCTGGTTGCGTTGTCCTAATCACCTAGTTTAAGATGCAGGATGTCAGATGAATATCAGTAACAGATATTCAAATAGGCTTCTTAAATGGATCACTTCGATAACTGGAAATGGTAAAAGAACCCTGTATATTCATTATACTATGCATGAATTAACATGAAGGATCGGTAAGTCAGAGTCATGAAATGAGAGATCGCTGAAACTCCGAGCCATAAAGTGGGAGGTCGGTAGTTCTTGAGTCATTTACGGCATATATGGTATTTGTTATATGATTGAATGGCCTTTGAATGTGTGTTCCATATTGCAAATATGTGAACAGAGAACATTAGTTTTAAAAGGAAATTGTGTGATCCAAACTGCATTAATTGGACAGAGAACAATTATTAAAACTTGAACGTGTGTTTGAATTATATAATTCATAACAGGGAACGTTGTATAAAAAAAAAAAATCCCTTGTTCTAGTATCTTAAAATGGGGATGTTACATCTTGGTATCAGAGTTGAAGGTTGCAGCTCTTGGACCTAATGAGTCCACAATTTAATAAGGTTTACATTTTCTTATTGAACAGAAAATGGTCAGAACAAGAGGAAATGCTGCGAACAACCCGTTACCGGGTGGAGAAGCAGCTACTGCTCAAAAGCTGGATGAAATCCTTGCTGCCCTACTAGACACGAGAGATCGTTTGACTGTTTTGGAACAGCAGTCAATGGGCAATGAAGAGGAGGAAGAAGAAGCTGATATAAATGATCAGCCACCTCCTGTGGACAACACCAATGGAGGGAATCAGGTGTTGATAATAGTAATGTGAATGCTCCTAATCATCCTGAAAATAAAAGGGCAAGATTAGTAGCTGAACTTACAAATGACATAAAGAGAATAAGTCCTCCAAAGTTTGATGGAACAACCCTTGGGGACGGAGCTGAGAATTGGCTCAGTGAAATGGAGAAGTACTTTGCAATAAGAAACTTCTCAGGAGACCAAAGCGATATGGGGAGCATATCAGCTTTCTCATGAAGCATCATCATGGTGGGACAACCGTAAGGTTGAGTTGAATATTGTCGAATCAGACATAACTTGGGATCAATTTAAGGGTTACTTTAGGCAACGGTGGCTGCCTCAACTCTATTTTGATAGGAAAATGACTGAATTTCAGAACTGGTCAGCAAGGAAGGTTGACGGTGACAGAATACTAGGAAGGGTTTACTAAACTCCTTAAGTATGTGCCATAGTACCAAGCTGACGAGAAGTTCAGAATACGAAAGTTCATAATGGGACTAAATCCCATCATTGGTGGTGAAGTGGATGTCCACGGTCCAACCACCATGGAAGGAGTTGTCGAAAAGGCAATAAGACAGGAACAGAAATTGAGAGCAATTTCTACTCATAGGGAAGAGATAAGGAAGAAGATTCCCAATTCTTCTTCATCTCTTGCACCCAAAAGGGGGCCTTGGAAAAGGTTTGGTGTGAAAAACAAAATTGTTGTAGATAACAACAAGAAATCTGTAATGAACAAACCTATAAATAGTGTGCGGAACATGACTTCACAAAAGTTAGTGGCAATGGACAAAAGTCCTATGGGAGCCAGAATGATAACTTCAAAGCTGGTAACAAATTTGAGCCTAGGAAAGGGCCAGTTGGAGGATGCTTCAACTATGGAAAGGACCATTACGTGAGTCACTGTCCTCTGAAAAAGGATGATCGCGATCAGTAGCATAGGATACACGCTGCGGTGGCTAACAGACAAGTTGAAAAGCAAGTTACGCCTATAGAAGTTCGGGTAAGTTATTCGGTACACCTGTAGTCATACTTTTTGATACTGGAGCCACTGAATGCTTTATTTCTACTAAACTTGCAATGAAATTAAAAAGAAAGGCTGAATGAATGGATAAGACATGGACAGTGCATTATGGGAATAATGTTGTCCATACAGTCGAAATGTGCCTTTTTGGGGCAATTCTTGACTTGCCCAGTTTCTCCACCAAAGTTGACCTGTATGTCACTCCTTTAGGATCATATGATATCATTATTGGAGTTAACTAGTTGGCAGAACATAAGGCAAAGGTCGACTGTTATGAAAAACAAATTTGTTGTTTTGACGACCTGCAGAAAGCAGCAGTCATTCAAGGTGTAAAGCGTGAAGTTGCAGTTAGGAAACTAACAGCTATGCAACTAAAAAGGGCTAAAAATAGAGGCTACACCTTGTATGCAGTAAAAATGACAGAAAATGCTGAGGAGGATAATGATTTCATGGAAAGATATCCATTATTAAGGGATTTCAGTGATGTATTTCGGAGGAATTACCAGGTCTTCCACCCAAACGAGAGTTTGACTTTGCAATAGAAATCAAGCCAGGAACTGAACCCATATCTAAGGCACCTTATAGAATGACCACCCTCGAGTTGGTAGAGCTAAAGGCTCAATTACAGGAACTTTTGACTAAGGGGCTGATAAGACCGAGCGTCTCACCATGGGGAGCGCCGGTAATTTTTGTAAAGAAAAAGGATGGCACATTGAGGCTGTGCATTGATTATAGAATGTTGAACAAGGCAACTATTAAGAATCGATACCCACTTCCTAGGATTGATGATCTGTTCGACCAGATGCGTGGAGCATCAGTCTATTCAAAAATAGATCTTCGATCTGGGTATCATCAGCTGAGAATAAAGGAAGAAGATATTCATAAAACAACTTTTAGAACAAGGTATGGGCATTATGAATTCACGGTGTTACCTTTTGGGTTGACAAATGCACTGCCTTCATGAATCTGATGAACAATATTTTTCAAGAATACCTAGACAAGTTTGTGCTTGTATTCTTAGATGACATTCTTATATACTCTAAAAATGTCGAAGAGCACCAAGAACATTTAAGGGTAGTGCTGGAAGTTTTAAGAAAGAGGAAGTTGTATGGTAAACTGTCTAAATGTTCCTTTTATGATGCAGAGGTGCATTATTTGGGACACGTTATAAGCAAGAATGGAATAGTTGTAGACCCTTCAAAGATCGCAGCTATAACCGAGTGGCCTGCGCCTAAGAACGTGCATGAAGTAAGAAGCTTCATGGGCTTGGCAGGATATTATAGAAAGTTCGTTAAGGATTTTTCAAAAATTGCTGCCCCAATCACTTCACTGCAAAAGAAGGATAAGAAATTTGTCTGGACTGACAAATGTGAATCTACCTTTAAAAATTTAAAGGAACAGTTAACTACAGCACCTATTTTAACTGTACCAGATCCAAATGGAAATTTTATGGTTGTAACGGATGCATCGGGAGAAGGCCTTGGAGGTATTCTGTTACAGAATGACCATGTCATAGCTTATGAAAGCAGAAAGCTTAAGTTACATGAACAAAATTATGCTCCACATGACCTAGAGCTCGCTGCCATTGTACATGCACTTCAAATGTGGAGGCATTACCTTTTAGGCAAACCTTTTGAGTTAAAAACTGACCATCTGGGGTTGAAGTATATTTTTACTCAGCCAAATTTGAATGCAAGACAATGAAGATGGTTAGAATTTTTGTCTCAGTATGATTTTGATATAAGCTACATCAAAGGCAAGGAAAATAGAGTGGCGATGCTGCTCTGTCGAAGGAAGCACATCTCTGCTCTTATAACGTTAAGAACTCAGTTTAAGGATGAGGTGAAAGATGCCTTGGAATCAGATCCTTATTTCCAGCAAGTTAAAACAGCACACTTGCTGCAGATCCAAAGGATGTGAGGTATAAAGGATTTCACTTTGATAGCGAAGGAATTATGAGGTTCGAAAACAGGGTCTATATACCCTTGGCAAATGATTTAAGAAGGAAATTGTTAACTGAATTTCATAATTCACCTTTTTCTAGACACCCTGGCATTACGAAAATGCTTGCTGATCTTAAGAAGCAATACTTCTGGAAGGGAATGAAAAAGGATGTGGTGGAATTTGTAACACACTGCTTGGAATGTCAGCGTGTTAAGGCGGAACATATGCATCCCACTGGATTATTGTATCCCCATAGCGTTCCACAGTACAAATGGCAAGTGATAACGATGGATTTCGTTCAAGGATTGCCTATGTCAAGGAATAAGCATGATATCATCCTGGTTGTCATCGACAAATTAACCAAAGTGGCACACTTCATTGCTGGTAATTTGAAAGATGATGCACCAGTGTTAGCAAGAAGATTTGTACATGAAATTTTCAGATTGCATGGAATACCCGAATTGATCATATCGGACAGAGATCTGAGGATGACATCAAGGTTTTGGCAAACGCTTAATGCGGCCTTGGGAACTAAATTAAACTTCAGCTCTGCATATCATCCGGAGACGGATGGACAGACCGAGAGAGTCAATCAAGTTTTAGAGGACATGTTAAGAATGTATTGCATGGACCAGCGGTATAAATGGGAGAATACCTTCCATTGGTTGAATTTTCCTACAATAATACATACCACGCCTCTTTAAAAATGGCGCCCTTTGAAGCATTGTATGGAAGAAAATGCGAGAACCCACATTAGTGGGACAACGTAGAGGACAGAGAGAGTAATTGGGCTAGAAATCCTCACGAAATGGAACAACAAATCAAAATGATTAGGAACATCTAAAGGAGGCTGCCAATAGGCAAAAGAGTTATGCAGACTTAAAGCGGGTTGATAGGAATTATAAACTTGGTGAGAAGGTCTTTCTTCGGGTTAAGCCGAAAAAGAGCTCAATAACTTTTGGCAAGGCTGCCAAGTTGTCGCCACGTTACGTGGGACCTTTTGAAATTGTTGAAATAATCAACCCTGTAGCTTATCGTCTAGCATTACCTCCTGCTTTATCACAAATGCATGATGTTTTTCATATTTCTTTGCTTAAGAAATATGTAACAGATTTATCACATGTGCTGAATTGGAATTCCTTGCAGGTCCAAGACCCAGGAATAATCATGATTAAGCCCATTCGAGTCTTTGGGAACTCACCAGTTGTGTTAAGAAATCACGAAGTGAATCGATGTAAGGTCAGATGGGACCGTTTAGCGAAAAAGTGCAACTTGGGAAAATCTCAAGAAATGAGATCTGCTTTTCCATACTTGTTTGATCGAAATTGAAATTCGAAAAAAAGCTGATAATTCTACCAAATTTAGACAATTATTGGTCTATTTTACGATTATCTTAAAACACTTTGTTTTAAAGAGTGAATCTATTTTTTGGTATGAACTTATGAATGGAAGGACAATAACTGAATTTTGTCCTAGAAACTCCTTGAATTGGTTAATTTGATCATCGGGACGATGATTCTTTAGAAGGAGGAATGTAACACCTTGATTTTTGTAAGTTATCATGGTAATTACCTTTCATGATGTTGTAATTGAGAAATGAAGATAAATATGTTAAGACACATCTTTTGATCTTAGAGGAATGTGTTGCTTGATCTGGACCCTTGTTTGTTTGTAACTTGATACTTGGGAGAAGTTATTATTGCTTGTGTGATTGCTAATGAGACAACGAGACTTGTCGTATGCTTGATGAACTCTATTCGCTGATTGACAACACACCTTGAATCAATTCCATTGATCGAGGTATGATGTGTAACCTTCTTATGATCGCTTTGTCGATTTACTTTTAAACCAGATGAAGGTTGATATAAATGTTGCAGCACCTGATTTTAGTATGAATATCTGGTACGTAGATGCCAATGAAAAAGGTTCGATTCTCGAACCACACACCGTTGTAACGCTAGACAACGTAAGATGATAAGGGCACGGATGCAAGTGGCACGCAGGTATGTGGAACTTAGGACGAAATGTCTGCTTAATGTTGAATATGGTATCGGGCGGAAAGACTTGATATGGAAACTAGTTAATTAAATATTAGGGGTTAAACCTAACCTACCCCTAAGTTTTATCTTATACCTAACTACTATCCTATATGGATTTTAGATTTCATAAGGAGAAAAATAGATATAAATTCCATTAACCTATGAACTAGGTGAATGACCTAGATATGGACTATTAAAATCCTAAACTAATCCTAACCTAAGGAAGGGGACGCATAGACCCATGTGGATGGAAAGGATAAGGGGGGAAGGTAGGAAATTTAATGGGACAATAAATGAAGTCCTTACATGTACAGCGCCAAGTTTGGCGGGAACAAAAAGAAAAGTTGGAGCGTCCACTAGCTTAGAAACTAAATGGAATTTATATGCAAATTTGAAATTTGGAAACTCACCAACCCAGTCGGCGGTGGCGTGAGGAATGAGGAAAGGCGGTGCATTGATGCATTAATTATCTTGGTCTTAGCGACTAGCTCTCACCTTGGAAAGAGGATAGAGGAAAAAGGAAAATTGTTTGTTGCTGTGTGCATTTGGATTTTAGTTGCTCTGCATTTTGTTTCTCCATGGTTCTGTCGAACCAGCTGTGTTTTGATTATTATCTCTGTTCTTTGGAAAAACAAAGGCTATTCTTGAGCCTGTGGAAGTTAGTGAGTAGTTGGAAAGCTTTGGCCGAGGGACGTCGTGGAGAAGAAACAACTCCGGTGGGCGCGGTTTTCTTGAGCCCACAAAAAAATTAACAGGCATGTTAAGCCCTTCTCCTTAAACCGCTTGCTTTTGCTTAATAGTCTCATTAAAACAACCCTGCTCTTATGATGGGGGTTTTGGTTATTTGATTTGGCTGTTACGTTGAGATGATTTCGAGTTGAGTCATTTTCTTTTGTTGTACGCGGCTTGAGCATTCTTTGCATAATGATTAAGTTGAATACATTGTCCTTGCTGTGTGGTTCATTTTGGCAGTGTTGGGTATTCACTTTATTACCATTTTGGGTTGTGCTAATAAATACATTAGCTAAATGAATATCACTTATGAGTTCTGAGCATTCTTGTGAAAATGAAAAGATGAGATGATTTGTATGTCTGGTTGAACTGTCCTTAAAAGAATGAACACGACTTGGGTATTCTCGGGTGTTTGAAGAAAATGATTGTTCTTCTTATTGAAATCATTAATGAATTATGTTTTCTCTTTGCTGCTTCAAAATCTGAAGGTAATGGGAAAGAGGATTTTATTGTGCATTTTGGATGCGGTTTGATCTTCTAGTCTGAACTGTCATCATGAAAACGAACATGGCTTAGTGTTTCTGTGCAAATGAATGAAACAAATGAGATTTGGCTTGCTGTTGAGATTGTTTTGACTGTACCTTGCTTGCGCATCTATTACCCTATGCGGGTTTGCATTGATAAAGGCATTGTTATGCGAATATTGTATTTCTGAGTTCAGTGTGTGGAAACGTTTGGGAAAAACAAAGCTGTGGTGATATTAATAGACTATTATGTGAGTTATAATTCCTTGATGTTTTTTTATTGCATAAAACACGGGTTCCCTAGGACAGTAAGGTTATTGTAGCATCTTACTTTGCTGTACTAATTTGATATGGTATTCTGCCTGCTGGTTCTTGGTATTCATATAGGACTGTTTGGAAGGAAGTTTTAATCTGATGAGGAATAGAAAATCAGTCTATATAATAGACTGAGTAGAGCATGCAAATTATATTGTGTCTTGCTGAACTCAAGGATATATATATATATATATATATATATATATATATATATATTAAGGATTGTGGACCTTTCATCGTTTTCATTAAGAACAGAATATGAATGGAATTATTCTTTGTTGTTGGAAAGTGAAAACTCTCATTATTAGGATGAAAGTGTGACTGGTTGTAGTCGTTGTACACTCTTGCATGTTATAAAGACGTGAATGTCTGTAGAGTGAAATGTTTAAAAGGAAATGATTGCGTTATAGGTTCTTTTGGTACTAATGTTTATAGACCAGTTGCAATGAACTCTGGTCAACTTTTTGGAAAGGTAATAGTAGTTTTCAATTACTGAATATACTACTCTGAATGAATTATACTATTGGAGTATGTCTGCTCTAAATAAGAGGTATTTGGATAGACAGTAAGAAGAGGTGATATGATCTTGCTCCCTTATATTCGATTATTGATTTTCGTTTATTTCTCTTTGGACTGTTATCATTGATTGATATCACGTTTGGATTAAAACTTCTAAATACAGCTATGAGGAAAAGAAAGAGAGTGTGAATGGATAATTTGAATTAATGATCATTTTCTCTCATACGATTGAAATCTATAATTGTTATGGAACAATTTCGCGTCTTGCTTGGGTTAAGCATTTGTATTTAATTGATGTTTGCTTGTTCTCTTCAACGTTTGATTGCTTGAAATCAGATGAGTTGTATGAAAGAAGGGACAATAATTCGGTTTAGATTTTAGTTAAGATCTATCTTTTGAATTCACAACTATTGTAAGAGAATGGAATTGATAGCATTTATGTTAGAACAACAGTTGCATAATTGTGTTTTTAGTTCTTACAGATGTTTGTAATCTGGAACTATTGAAGGAAATTACTTCTTGTAATAATTATTTGGGAAAGAGGCAGTAATCCTTTGTCTGATTAGGAGGGTTATTGGATGATTGAGTTGATATGTTGTTCATCCTTTTTGGTATTTAATTCTTGAATGATGTTCATATTAACGTTTCATAAAAGCAGGGTTCTTTTATTGAGACAGTTAATTAAAAGCACCTCATTTTAATGACAAGTGCTTAATATGCTCAGTTCAATGAACTGACCCGTGCAAGTAATTTTGCAGATGAAACTTGAGTATAAATGAAGACATGGTTGTTTTCCGATACTTCTTTGATTAACTGAAGATGGATTGTATTGATAGCTATTACTCCTCCATGAGGAAATGAGAAAGGAAGAAGTTACATTCTTATCTTTATGAGTTGTAATGTTGTTTGATATAAACAAAGTCCAATCGTTTGGATTGGAAAATGTATAGATTGTAAATCTGATGGATGAATACAAGTAAAAGTGTGATATTTTCAATAACTGTATCAGTTTGATATTGTTGAATAAGTTTGAGAATATAACATTATTCCTTGACTTGGAATTATTCAAATGTTAATGGATGAATTTAAAAGGAAATAACATCTATTCTTTACCTGAATGCAACTTTTACGTTGAAATGTGCAATTAGTTCATACTTGGGTTAAGATGAATTTTGAATTGACATTAAAAAGATTTAGATAAACACGAAATCCTAATTGGAAGGTATTCGGGATTAGTTTGAAAGCTAAGGGATATCAAATAACTTAGGGGCAGCCGAACCTTGTATTCGGACTCCGTTAATAGCCTCGAATGTTTAAATTTAGAAAATAAAGATATGGGAAATCATATCTATTGTTAACAGACCTTAACTAAGTAAGGTTAAGGAGGATAAATGAATAAATTCATTTAGAATTAGACCTCATTTAAATGACGTCTAATAAGATGGAATTCTGAATTTGTTTACAGTTGTGGAAAACTTGGTTAAGTTTAATAGGTTAAACTTATTAAGTTTATCGATAATGGACTGATTAGTCCAAAGATTAAGAAAGGAACCAAGAAGTGAATATGCAACCCTTCGGTATGAAGGAGGAGATGCGTATTAAGCTAGAAGATGGATTAAGTCTCTCTTAGCTACATATAACTGTAACAAGAACAAGGATAAAGGATCAGCATGGCTGCTGAAAGTTGATCTTAAATACTAAGATTATAACCAAATCACAATTGAGCTGGATGTGTACCCTCGATGAGAGGATTCCATAGGACATTGACATACGCCAGCTACAATATGGTGTCTTCGTGAAGGCGGGGCCTTCATGACGACACAATGTTATAGCTGACATATTACAATGCCCTCCCGAATTAAATCATCAAGTTTACATAAGTTGGATAATAAGTTCTTGGCTGGGGATAGGAATGTGATCACGTATACGAAGTGACTCCGGAGGACTAAAGGTAACTAGACACACGGAGTCGTCTAGGAATGACATCGTATGTCTGCGTATCTTTAGTTACCATGAGTAACTTCCTATACTCATTCATATTGCTAGTTGGGGTTAGAGTTTGACCTTAAATGGAAGGACTGGTAGAGACCAGGAAAGACCATTCTAGATAACAGACGAAGTGAGGTGAAGGACGTATTCCATTGGTGTGTATCACATCTAGGAATATGATCATGCAAAGCATGTGAAAATCTTTGGCCAAAGTATCGCAAGTGCTGGTTGCGTTGTCCTAATCACCTAGTTTAAGATGCAGGATGTCAGATGAATATCAGTAACAGATATTCAGATAGGCTTCTTAAATGGATCACTTCGATAACCGGAAATGGTAAAAGAACCCTGTATATTCATTATACTATGCATGAATTAACATGAAGGATCGGTAAGTCACCGAGTCATGAAATGAGAGATCGCTGAAACTCTGAGCCATAAAGTGGGAGGTCGGTAGTTCTTCGAGTCATTTATAGCAGCATATGGTATCTATTATATGATTGAATGGCACTGAATGTGTGTTCCATATTGCAAATATGTGAACAGAGAACATTAGTTTTAAAAGGAAATTGTGTGATCCAAACTACATTAATTGGACAAAGAACAATTATTAAAACTTGAACATGTGTTTGAATTATATAATTCATAACAGGGAACGTTGTATAAAAAAAAAAAAATCCCTTGTTCTAGTATCTTAAAATCACTTAGAAAATTTTGCATTTTTTCTAACAAGCTAGACACTAAGGCGCTGGAATGGGACTAGGCGCTGGCACCAAGACCTCGGTAGATGCTTGTGTTTGCGAAAATAATCGAAATCTAATTTTTCTGTGGTCGCACCAATGTCACTAACCTTCTTTATTGGTGGTCGCATGTATGTTGACAGTAGAAAGTGGTAATGGGATAGATCTCTATATAGGCAAAAGGTTGATCGATCGAGTGGCTCGACCCAAACCCATATAGATATAGGTGCTCAACCCCCCTTTATATATGCCCCCCTCACTCATAGTCCCATTATCCGATCCGAAAACGATTTTTACCCCTAGGTACCATTTTAAATATTTCGGATACTTTAAAAATTTATCAATTTATCCGAGATGTCGTTACTAATTTTAAGAAGTAAAATCTGATTAAATTATTGATTTAAAATGTGGAATTAAAATCAGAAATTAGAATGCAATCAAGGATTAAATACGACACCAAAATTGATAACAGAGTTTGGCATACAAGCCTACGTCTCTCGGATTCTCAACAAGAGAATCGATCTATTTAACATCCAATGAAGTACAATAACCCTTCAATAATGACAAATAGATCACAAAACATGTAAATGGTCAAATACTAGACCTCATGGAACTTTGTAATTTGACAAAACATGTTCCAAAGTCAATCCACGACCCCTATAGTGTCTTAGTAATGAAATCCTCCTACAAATGTGCTAGAAAAGCACCTGCAATCAGTGGCATTCTAAGCATTACATGAAAACAAATTACATATTTGAAATCCTTATAGAATTCCGAGCAACTTTCATTTTTACACCATGGACAAATTTTGCCTCTAGGTCCTCCAAAATTGGGGTTGAAAGCAAATTGCTCCTTCTACCTTAGTACATAGACTTGTGGACTTGTGTATTCAAATACCGCGCGGTCCTTTTCATTGCTCACCAAGCTCTATGGCATGCTGGCGGGGCATGTTTGTTTTCATATAAGCGGTGGGGGTGTGAATTCCAGTGAATCCACCTTTATTTATCCGCTAAATCTTTGTGGATTTTGCTTTATAGCGCACTAAGGCCATATAAAACAATACCTTCGGATTTATTTGAATGCTTCACATTCTTTTTTTACCCTACGTGGTTTCCATCATTTCCGTGGATTTCAACCACTTTGCATTTTTAAAAACCTATAATTATTATTTTTAAATGCTTGCCATTCACCCATGCCACTACACGTGGCTGTCCTCCATTAAAAAGTTGGTGGTGGTTTTTTTTTTTTTAATTATTATTATCCCACATACGTGGGGGTATTTTTAATGTTTTTGGCCTCCTGTGTTAATTGTGGCTTGGGCCAAGTGACCCTCCCACTTTTGCTGCCGCGTGCCCAAACAAGTTCTGCCACGTGTCAGTATATACAGTTATGCCACATGTTAACACGTGATTTATCCACCTCCACTCGTTGACCAATAAATGACTGAACTTTGACTGGTCATAATTTTTGCATACGAACTCCGATTTGATCCATTAAAAATGCGTCGGAAAAGTCTTGACGAGATCTACGCAATTTTAAAATCATCCAACTTTGTCAAGTGTCGTTGCCACATTGGTCACTTGACCATGTGGACTATGCATGTTGACCAAACTTTGACTCACCATATCTTGAGCGTATGAGCTCCGTTTTCCGCTTTCCACCTATCGTCGAAAATCTCTCAAAACACTCTACCACTTGGTCATGGTTTAGGGAGATTAGGGAACTCCCAAATGTCCCAAAATGTCCTCCGGATCATTATCATCCTTTGGTTACCACGTTTATCTCATCCAAATAGTGCCACCGCCTTCCGTGCCAATACTCCCTATGAATAGGGGAGAGATAGTGCCCTTCACCCTCACCCTCTCATCCATCTCTATCCATCTCTATCCAGCAACCGAACCAAACACAAAGGGGGGCCACAGCGAACAGCGGCCCAGCACGAGTAAGATATAGAGTTCCGATCCGCCCGGCCCAGCCACACTCTCTTACCGGTAATATATCCGTAAAATTCGCCTATAACATGCAAAACAAATGATCTCCTGTAAAGCCCCAAAACACATCAAATCCTATAAAGAAAAAGATGCAAATGGGGAGTCGATCGACCCCAACGATCACCCGATAGAGTGAACTTTTGAGCGAGCATTGCACTACATCTCAGAATCCATGTAGTTTTGTGTGCGTGTGTGTAGAATCGTGCCCTAAGAGGATGTTGTGCAAGATGCACTTGATAGCAAGCAATAGTTAGATGTAACAATGTAGATAGATGTGTGATTGGAAAAATAAACTTCCCCTCCTACAAGTGTATGAAAAAATGTAATCCTTGTCCCTCGAATGAAGCTATATGATGCATTGATTGTCTTAGAATGCCTTTGGATGTAACCTTAGGTGGTGATAGTAGATGTTTAGAGCTTGGTCCTTTATTATGATCACATAGCTTTGTATTTATATGATTCCCTTGGTTGAATTTCACAATTAACAACTAAAAGACCGACCCATAAGAAAACAAGATGCCCAAAATATAAAAGAGGCCCAAAAGGGGAGTAAGATACAAAGAGGTCGGGGCACCCAGAGGGGATGAGGGCGCCCGGGTGTTGGTGTGTCCTAGTTGGACGTTGGTGTCTAGAGTCAAGAAAGATAAAGCAATGAAGATCAGACTAGGTTGTGGGGTGTGTAAGACCAAAGAGGAAACCAAAAAGATAGAAAAGAGGCCAAAGATAGATTTCAATTACTAGTTTTCTCACTTAGGAATCATATGAATAATAATATGTGATTAGGACCTAGAAATGTACCCAAGTGCATGATTTAATGTTTACAACGTCCACAAAAGCTCTGCAAACTCTATAAGATTCCCACCACATTGTGTTCTAACATTTCTCAGCAAAGGTAAGCTTTTGTCTTTTGTTTTCATATTTAGTTTGTCAATAGGTCATATTAAATACCATAACAATCTATAAATCATTTGTTACACGCCCAATTTGTATCCTATCTAAAAATCAAACTTTTTCATAATAATCACTAATGATTCATCCGAATCGATGGTGATTACCTCAAATCGCTAGCGACCATACCGATTCGATGGGGATCCTTGTCTTTTTATCACTTTAATCACATTTCTCATATTTACAATCAAATATCAATATGTTTTTTGTCTAATCTACCTATTTTCAATTTGTTTCTCTCTATAGATGATTCTACTTTGGAGGCCGTGCACATCTAATTAAAAACACATACAACCTTCTTATCATCTAACAACCCTTCATCAGGGAGAAATTTTACATTGTTGACGTGAGCTCAACCTCTCGTGCCATCTCCTCGACACTTGATGTTGAAGACATCGAAGATCAACTTGAAGTCATTCAAGAAGAACGAGACGTTACTAAACAAGCTTGGTTTGAATACTTCAAGTAGTTTGAGCTTTTCGTAGCCTCGCCTAGGCCTCCTATCACACGGAGTAGGATCTCCCCATACCTTTGGATTTCTAATCATCCTCTTATTGTCTATTATTTTCATATCATTATCACTTGATTGTAAAATGAGTTGACACCCTTCAAGGAAGCCATTTTGTTCTTGGGATCAACCTTTTCCGAGCAACTCATTATATCTTTATCTAATATATATCTTGTCCAATTATCTTTATGTGTGCATTTCATTCACTAGAAGGAGTCTCGACGTCCATATTTCATTAATTCATTATGACATTGTATTTTCAAAGCACATGCATTGTTAAACCCCACTTTCATATGAGTTTTTAGTGTTTTGTTACATAATTGATGAACCGAAATCCACCTTAAACAACATTATTTTGATTATGAATGGTTGATGGGGAATTAGTTAGATCATAATAATCCACAATTACAATCCCTTACATCCTCTTTAATTTATGAATTGTCCATAACATAGATTTAATTAGGTCAGTAAACAACTTGTAACTTTGTATCTACTCGGTCTATAAATGTCGCAACCATACATGATCGCACAACATGATACAATATCATAACTCCATATTATGTAGTCTTTATAGACCTTACATGCAATTCATCCCTATCTTTACCATGGAGTGTGGATGTGTGAAGGTGTCACACACTTCTTGCAATCTCAAAACTATGGACACCTTGGTTCATTACACAATATCACCAAATTTGGTGTGACTATGGGTTTATGTGATTACCTCGGACACAATCTCATTATCCCCTACTATGGGATATTTTTGTTGACCAAGTTTTCTCTTTCCTATCCATATTAGTGAAATAGATACTAAAGAAAACTAAACAACTTTAAATATGCAAGGGTTTAAGGTACCTTGGAAGAAGATAGTGATGAAAGGATGGGCGCAAAGTAGATTTCCTCACTGCAAATTTGATGAACTCTGCACAACAAAGATAACTAAAAGGAAAATGGATTAGATGGTATATGAGGGGGTTTCTAACAAAGTCAATTCCAAGAAGCATTAACTTCCTTATGTGGATGTCAACCCCGTATTTTATAAAAGATGATAAAATCAATGATAAAGGACTAGAATAACATGCAAAAACTAAAGCTAAACAGAATATGGAAATTGCATAAATGGATAAAAGTGCAGATCTGATCTAAATCAACACAAAGTAAAATTTACCTAACTGGATCAACGCCGACTCAGTTACGTAAGAAGACAGTCGATGGTGACTCGAGCAGATGGATAATAAAACTGATAAAATGCGAGTCCAAGGGTTCTGTGCACATATTTGAAAGAATGAATCTATGTGATGTCCGATATCAACCTGCAATGTATACTTGAAACCGTAGAAACATAAAGGATGTACGGAAATGGATATCCAAGGTGATGAGTTGGAAATAGGGATTGGGTCGATGACGACACCGAGTAGAGTCAAGTTAGCGGTGATTGCAGATTGACAGAGTGGATTTGGACTCACATAATGGCGGATAACAAATCTGAAGGAGATGATGATGAAAACAGACAACATGGTGGTAATGGATCTCAATGGCGTAATGGGTGATGCAAGAGGTGGGGGTTTGGGTCGACGATGACCGCACATGGTTGATGTCGACTGGTCCAACTAGGTATAGTCGAGAATGGATGGATTGGATGAACAACCTACACACAAAATAGATAAGAGGAAGGAATGGATCTAGATATCTAATGGTAGTTGGACCTACAATATGTTAACAACAAATAACAATAATGATAATGATGCAACAAGAGAATAAATCAACATAAGGTGTAGATGATCTCCCTAAGGTCTCCACAAATGAAGCAAACAAGCTCAAATGAACTTCCAAAAGACTATAACAACTGCAAAGATGGTCAAGCTCAAAGATAGGATCGTAAAAACACAAGAGAATGCTAATTATGCCTCCCTTTTGGCGGAGAGGTAAATGTGGCCTTATAGGGTGGATGACAACTGACTAGGTGGGTTGCCACCAATTACGAGGAACCGTCCATTTGGGTGGTTGAAGTATGATTTATTCGAGAGATGGGGCTTTTATGGATTGGGATAGGTGCTTTAAATTATTTAGGCAAGTTAGGGTTTCCTAGGGAAGTGATATGGGTGGGTACAAGATAAAATGGATTAAATAAAAGCTAGAAAAATATTAGGGATTAGAAACTAGGGGGTTTAGGGGTGATAAACAACCTAGGAAAGATATACTAGGAATAATTAGGATTAATTAGATAATGAGATGAGGATTAGGGGATAATAGATGAAAATTAATAATAAATTAAAATAGATAGGATAATGGATGGGAAAGATGGGAATGTTAATAAGAATATGAATTAAAATAAAAAAGGGGTCTAGATAGGTGATCATGGTAAAAGAAACGAATACATGCGACTGTGGGTAGTGACACCGAATTTCGAGTCTACACTTTCAAACCTTAAAATTTAGTCTCATTCCCTCCCCCTTCGATAATAGATACATTTGACTTCATCCACTCCACTTCAAAATTTGAACTATGGGTTTACAAGATCATGCCACTTGGTGGGATCTAGTAGTTTTTCCATTTCTCTTTTAAGACTTATCCAATTTTGCATTGATCCTCACATTAGTCTTAACAACTTACTACTTCACTTCAAAAAGAATTTTTGCTTATGGAGCCCTTTATTTTTCTATAACATACCAAGTAAGTGTTATGTCATATAAACATATTCGACCTCTTCTCCAAATAGATATGGGATTGAAATCCTAAGCGAATATGATAAATAACGCTAAATTATGTATCGAGTCCTATATGTGGCTTAGCTTACAACACATCGCTCTAAGTTGTGAAATACTAATTCAAGTTGTATCATATTGACTCGATCTATAAAACATTATTAGAATATGTGGATAACCAAATCATCCTATGAGCACTAACTAGAGTCGTAGTGCACCACTATGAATTAGTGGAGTCCTTATTGCTCCACGCTTTATCACCGCCATTTGTCATGCAACATTAAGCACCACTTCAAACTTTTGAGGAATTCCACTCTTCTTATCCCATGCGAGCCATCTTATTTATTTTGTCATATGTACATCACCAATCACTTAGCCACATGGCCCACACACTTAATAACATAGTCAAATTTTCCTCCTATGCTTCCTCATAGGAAAGAAGACACTAAAAATTATTACTAAGGTCCATGCAATTCATCTAATGTTGTGGGACACCATATCTAGTCCATGAATCATACCCAATCCATGTTACATTTCTAACAGAGCCACACAAAACTTCTTCCTATTAAGACACTCCTTTCTCTCGTCATGAAGCACTCAAACTTACACATGAAACACTAATTTTTTTGAATAATCACTCTTAGAGTCCAAAACTTCATATCCACTCAAAATTACCGAGGAGGAACTGTAGTAAAGTACATAAGATTAGGGTAAATCAATTTTGGCTTGTATGTGCATTACACAATTTACAACAAGAGTATGCAATCACATAAGCAACATGCACATGACAATGTGCATATACACAAAATGGAGATTAAGAATGAATGAATGTGCAAGAGAAACATTAAGGCCCCAAAATATTGCGGCATATTTTTGGTACCAACATGATAAACACTTCTTCTGTTTTGATATATCAAAGCCAAAACCTATTTATTTTTCTTCGTGAATTATTTTATCTGTAAGGGTTACTGATATTTTTCTTCTATTGTTTCTCTGGTTAATTTTCCTTTTTTACTCAATAGTTATTTGCCTTGCCTCTTATTTGACTTGATTTTACCCCATGTTCAAATCCTACATTAACGTCAAAGTGATGATGTCAAAAATATTTATATGGGAGTGTAATATCCTTAAACATGAATATATCTAATGCAAGTTGTAGTTAAATAGGAGCCCTCCTCATTTATTTTGCATCCGATATCATGGAATTTATTCTATTTTCAATCGCTTAATTTCATCAATTTTTTCTTGCCTTATAATATTTCATTTTCGCTTTATCTTCCTTTTTACTTACATTGTTAGTTTCTAATTTACTTGACCTTTTCCTTTTACTTATTGTACCCCACGCTTCCATGATTTATATTATGCCCACCATTTTGTGCTCTTTTCTCACATTTGTCATGATCCATATCATGCATACATTGGAGGAAATGACCTCCTTGTTATTTATCCATAATTTTATGTTTTCCCACTTGGGGCATGCTAGATTTACATTTACTCTGTTTTGTCTTATCCACCTTGGGGCAATACTTTATTTTTTTTTGTGATGTACCAATTCTATCTTTCCCTACCTTTGGGGGCACTCTCTTATTTATTTTTGAGGTTATACTATTATATCTTGCATATTATAGGGTGTTATTTCTATGTTGAGGTCAGTACTCATATACCTTGCATATCTTAGAGCATTATTCAATCCTTTTTTAAGTTTGAGCTAATCATATCTTTCCCACCTTGGGGAAAATCCTATTTTTGAGCATTTATCACTTTATCTTTCCCACCTAGGCATTACCTCCATTTCTTTTGAGATTACATTATTTGTATGTTTCCCACATTGGGGCATTTTATCGTATGTGCTTACATGATTTATGCTCATCCACTTGGGACATAACTTTTACCATGTTCCTTGCATTGCTCATATGAGGTCTACATAAGGGCATTTTAAATGATTATATATATGTTTTACACAATGATATCTTTATATATGCTTACACAAGAGCTTTATTTTCTTATCATATACATGGTGTGAGTAAACCCTTTCTTTTGAGATATGTGATTGATAAGTTCATCTCACACCTCAAAATAGGGAATTTTTTAGAATATTCTATCTCTGACTACACTTCTACTCTTTAGGATAGTGACATATCCAATATTTATATCGATATGATGTGCAATATACCCACATTAGATTCGGATGTTTTGATGCACCCAATTATATTTAGATTCAACATAACTCAAGAGGAATTCCTATCATTTTCAACACAACCATGAGTATTCATTCTTATCTTTGTCATCTCTATATTTCAATAATTTATTTGATTATAAATGTTATAAATGTTGTTTTTTACTTGCAATTTTTCATATGATTATAAGGGCATGGATTTCTAGACACAAGAGTGAAAATGATTGAAATCTAGATGTTAAGGAGCAAAATTTTTCTTTATTGTGTAGGTCATTAGAGGTGGGATTCACAACAAGGTAACCTATCTTCATCCTTTCAACTTTTAGATCATTACATTTCTTATATTAAACAACCTTTAGAATTTTTGATAACAACATCTTCATCAAAACCTTCGAGGTACAATTATTTTTTTACTTTGATATGTATGCACACACAAATATCAAAGTGGGACATTATGTAGACACTTAATTTTTGGTATCATGTTTTGTGTTTTTATGTATTACTAGTTTAATTTAGGTTGTTATTTGTGTGTATTCCATTGTGTCATTGTTCCTTTTATTTCTTGTCACTTTCCTCTCTCACCAAACACATTTATTCATGTTTTTATTGTTTCCCGGATTCACCCATTCTCTTATTTTTTCCCTCCTCCTTTGTTTTTGGCCTTTAACCATTTATGTTAGGAAGTGATCTTTTCCTCACCACATATAAGTGATTTCATATTGACATAAATGACTCAATCACTTCTTGGGCCCTTTTGTCCCCGCTCCTATTTTTTCAAGTTTTGATCCTCTTTCATCAAATTTTCTCGCTTGTGTGTCAACTTGAGCACCAATATGTCCCTAATTAAGTCTATAAATACATAGGTATATAGATACATTTAGGAAAATAAAACATATGTTGAATTATGATCACAAGAGAAATGCATTTATAAGAGTATATTCTATTCTATTTTGAAGCCTCCCATAAAGAAAAGTGTAGGTCAAACATTATGGATTTACTCTAGATGATACTAGTTGTTGCATGCATGTAAAGATAAGGGTTGAGACATAAGACTATTATTCGATTTGTATAAGTGCTTATTTCAATAATATTTCAAATATAAGGGGTTTGATAATAATTTAGAGGGATAACATAACCCCATGAACATTCTCTATTTTTATGGATTTTGCAAAGAGTTGAGTATGGATTAGGATTTCTACAAAGGAGGTTGATTTCCTATTGATTTGTAAGTGATACAAACATTTTGAGACATTCTTTTTCACATTAAGGCACACCAAACACATTCATAAAGTTGGATTTCATTTTACACACACATAGTTATATTTGGAAGGAGGTGACACTTTACACACTGTTTGTAATTGGTCATCATATGGTGGAAATGGTCACGTGTAGTTTTGTGGTCTAGTTTTTCTAGAAAGTGTTCATTGGACCTATTTTTTCAGCTTTCTTTTGATAGTCACTCATTGAATTATCATAAATAAGGTGTTATTGTATACACCCTAAATTCCCATAAAATTTTAGTTATATTTAACTATTTTACATTACTCAAATTCTACATATGTTTCTCGTGTTCTAGCTTTTCCATTATTACACATAATTATGTCTCATTTATTATCTTATTTTCATATCTTCTAGCTACATAATCTAGATGTGGTTTGTTTAAAGTGATTGTTAGTTTAAAACCACTTTCCACGCGTTCTAATGTGATGAAATCATATATTGTCCTCTTAAATCCCATTGGCCATTCTTAACTTCTATAAACATAGATATCTAAATTAAATCGAATTGTGTTCACTTTTATATGCTTTGGACATTATTTTCAACCTTTAGTGGACATAATATCTAAATTAAATTAAATTAAATTCTATTTGATGTGCTTTAGCCATTGTTAACCTCCAATAGACCTTAATATCTAAATTAAATTAAATTAAATTTCCTTCCACATACTTTTGGTCATTCTAACGAGTACCAAACATTAAAATCTAAATTAAATTCTCTTCCATATCTATGTTATGGGCCATTCTTAACCTCTAGTAAATATTGATATAAATATTTCTTTTATTGACAATTTTGAACTTCCAATAAACATTAATATTTCAATTAAATTCCCTTCCATCTACTTTTAAAGTAACATACTATTCTCTTTACATTAAACCTCTCACAAAAATTTAATAATGAACTCTAACACATGCATTAAATTAGATTCCCACCTCCAATAGATATGGATATCTAAACTAAATTTATATAAATGAATTGTGTTTTTACTTGCAATTTTTCATATGATTATAAGGGCATGGATTTCCAGACGCAAGAGTGAAAATTATTGAAATCTAGATGTTAAGGAGCACAATTTTTTATTTATTGTGTAGGTCATGAGAGGTGGGATTCACAACAAGGTAACCTATCTTCATCCTTTCAACTTTTAGATCATTACATTTCTTATATTAATCAACCTTGATATTTTTTATAACAACAACTTCATCAAGACCTTCGAGATACAATTGTTTCTTTTACTTTGCTATGTATGCACACACAAATATCAAAGTGTTACATTATGTAGACACTTAATTTTGGTATCCACGATTAGTTAACTATTATGTTGCTAGTGTATTTGTGTTTTATGTTTTTATGTATTGCTAGTTTAATTTACGTTGTTATTGGTGTGTATTCCCTTGTCTCATTGTTCCTTTTATTTCTTGTCACTTTCCTCTCTCACCAAACCCATTTATTCATGTTTTTATTGTTTTCCGGATTCACCCATTCTCTTATTTTTTCCCTTCTCCTTTGTTTTTGACCATTTACCATTTATTTAGGAAGTGATCTTTTCCTCACCACATATAAGTGTTTTCATATTGACATAAATGACTCATTCACTTCTTGAGACCTTTTGTCCCCACTCCTATTTTTCAAGTTTTGATCCTCTTTCAATCAAATTTTCTCACTCGTGTGTCAACTTGAGCACAAATATGACCCTAATTAAGTCTATAAATACATAGGTATATAAATACATTTAGGAAAATAAAACATATGTTGAATTATGATAACAAGAGAGAATGCATTTATAAGAGTATATTCTATTCTACTTTTGAAGCCTCCCCATAACAAAAGTGTAGATCAAGCATTATGGATTTACTCTAGATGATACTAGTTGTTGCATGCATATAAAGATAAGGGTTGGGACATAACACTATTATTTGGTTTGTATAAGTGCTTATTTCAATAATATTTCAAATATAAGGGGTTTGATAATAATTTAGAGGGATAACCTAACCCCATGAACATTCTCTATTTTTATGGATTTTGCAAAGAGTTGAGTATGGATTAGGATTTCTACAAAGGAGGTTGATTTCCTATTGATTTGTAAGTGATACAAACATTTTGAGACATTCTTTTTCACATTAAGGCACACCAAACACATTCATAAAGTTGGATTTCATTTTACACACACATAACTATATTTGGAAGGAGGTAACACTTTACGCATTGTTTGTAATTGGTCATCATACGGTGGAAATAGTCATGTGTAGTTTTGTAGTCTAGTTTTTGTAGAAAGTGTTCATTAAACCACTCACAAAAATTAATAATGAAATATGACACATGCATTAAATAAGATTAGATTCCCACCTCCAATAGATACGGATATCTAAACTAAATTAATTTAAATTCTTTCCAAAAAAATAATGAACTCTAAGATATGCATTAGATTCGATTCCCACCTCCTCGGATATATATAAGTATCTAAACTAAGTTAATTTAAATTCTATTCCACACCCTTTTAATCATTTGATTATTGTTCTTAATATGTACATTAAATTATTATTATTATTTTCATTTCCGTACCATCTATTTTGAAGTGTCACGTTCTCCCTCTGAGCTGGCGCCTACAATGTTGTATTAAGTTGAATTTATGTGAATTGATTTTAAATTCTAAAAATTGAATCATTAGAAAAATAAAAATAAAAAATATCGGAAGTCTTCTAATTGCTTTTAAATGCGTGTTTCGATTCCAATTGCTTTTAAATGTGTGTTTCGATTCCAATTGATTTCGAACGTGCGGTCAAATTATTTGTATTGAGTCTCCTCGGAGTCGCCAAAAATGGGAAGTGCCCACTGCCCATGCAGATGGAACAACCCATTTGGGCCAAATATTATTTTAAAAATGGGCCACTTTTTCAGACCCAAAAGACGATTCCTTGAGTTCTCACCCCTATAAATATAGGCCCGTTGCTAAGCACAAAAAAACTATACGCGGACGATTTGAAGCCCATATGACCGCCTGCGGACGACAGGCATGAATCGCTTACTCCATAGCTCCCGCTCTGCTCTGACAAAACATTTAGCGGAGATTTTACCCGCGCCACCGATTTCTTGTTGCGCGGGCGAAATAACACCAGTGGAGAAAGGTGAGAGCAGCGAAATAGCAAAATTGAAGCAGGTCGGGAAGGGCGTGCCCACCCGCTTACACGCTCTGTCTGCTAACGACGCCATTACTGTTCCTCGATGTTTTTCGTCTTCTGCTTCACATGGACTCAGAAAAGGGGGCTTTTCATGCGTTGCAGGGAGGCTTTTGAGCTCACATTTTAGCGGCGCTGCACTTAGATTTAACTCTGGAGCAAACAAGGTCAGATTTCTCATCTTTGCAATTTTTTTCCTGACAATTTCGATATTTCACGGGGCATTTACTGCATTTGGCTCAAAATATGAAAGAAAAGCCGATTAATTGTGTGACATTCTCTCGAATTAGGAACCTTTCTTGCATGCGCAGAGGTGAAACTGTAATTAGCCTAATTGTATTTAATAAAACTTCACTGACAGCATTATGATGATAATGTATTTTTCTCCTGCAAATTGAGTGCGAGTCTACTGAAGTGTCTGTCAATTTCTCTTGCTAGCTGCACATACTCACTTTCCTGCCACTTTGCCTACTTCACTCTTCTTCTGCGTCTTCCGTCTTTTATAAGTACTGGATCTTTGAATACTCATATTTGAATTGAAAACAGAGATTTACACGATCCAAATATAGAGCTGGATTTTTGAATGCTCATCTTTGATTCAAAACCAGAGCTTTACAAGATCCAATTATGGCTTGAAAGAAAGCACTCACAAGTGTTGCTATAGCCCAATTTTAAACAATACCCTACCTTTGCAGGATTTGAACCTGCGACTTCTATTTCAAAAGTATAATTTTTTCACTATTAATCCAAAAAGAATAGCTGGTGAATGAGCCAGTGTGTAGGATAGTGTAGATGATATGGTGCTTAATTGTAGTGTAGATTTTGTTAGTGTTATGCAAATAACGTTGCTCCTGGAAAAAGCCACTGTATTTGTGAGAAAAGAAGACAAGATGCTGTCATTCCTCAGAGAGAAGAGTTGGTGTTGTTTGGTGCATTGCTGAAGAGTAGTAGAGACTTCTGTGGGCCTGCGAACAAAGAGGAACATGAACAATTATGAGCAAAGCAGAGTGCTATTAAATTGATTGGCAGGACTGATGTCTAAAGGATTAACTGCTTTAAGTAACAATTGAATGTTTTGCATTGCCATATGCCCATGGAAGAAGAATCGAAAGCCACCCACTCACCAACGTTAGATTATTATTTTTATTAATAACACAGATTTTTGAATTATTGCAACCATGTTAAAATTATCCCCAGTTCAAGAAACAAACGGCGAAGATGATGACAATAGAAAATGAAATGATTTGCAATTGTAAACAGGAAGAATCTGCAAGCCAAAAGGGGAAATCTGAGGTTTGTGTTCGAAATGGTGGATTTTGGAAACTCGAAAATTCAGTAAAATGGGAATTCCGGAATTATAATTTGTGAGGGGTATGAGATAATTTTAGTTTTGAAATGGTGAAAGGGGTCATGTTGATTAGGACGAAGATTTAAAATTGTGTTTATGTTTGTTTGTTTTTTTGTTTTTGGGTGAATTTGGAGGTATCAGTGAATCTATTGATCAATTTTATATGAAGCAACATACACTGAATCTTCAACACATTAAACTTGTGTTTATCTTATCAATCAATTTAGTATTGTAGTGTTAAGAGGGAATAACACGACTTACATTTGAGGGTCAAAGAGTTTTTAGGTGATAGTAATGTTTCAATATTTACCCTTCAAAAATATAAAACACTCTTACTTATACACTTTTAATAAAATATATAAAAAAATATTCTATATTTATATGTATTAACATATTTTGTATACAAATTTATATTAAAAATGATGTCATGTTAATGATGTTCATGTTTTAGATGTGTTAATTATATATTATAGTTATTTCAAATATTTACAAATATTTTATGGTTAAAATCATGAAAATGTTTAGACGCTCTTGAATACAATCCTTGAGAGGGAGTGTTAGAGGATAACATTTCAATACACATAAATGTAGCAATCTTTAACTAGAGATTTTTGTTGTGTATGTAGACAATACATACATTGTACTATTAGAATGGTTATGAGTAGAAATTCCAATAATAAGATAAGACATTTTACCAACCTTATGAAAACAACCCTTGTAAACACTTTTATTAATTTATTAAAAAAATTGTTGTAAGTAATCGTTGTCAGGTTTGGTCTTATGAAATGAAAGATTTTAATGATAAAAGCTGAGATTTTAAGATGAATTCAGACTCTTTTCAATATCAATTCTTCTAATGTGAATCTTGAGCACAAAACCCGCAATCTTTTTAAGTCTTGTTTCTTTGAATAACTCATTTAATCTGCCCACCTTCAAATCATTTTGGTCGAATATCATCCTAAACTGAACAACTTATCAACGAGGACAAATCTAAAAGAGAAAAATATGCCCCATGGGCTCCCTATAAATACACAGTCAGCAGCCGGCAAAAAATAACGTCCCAAATGGTCCCAAATCTATGGACAACAGCCAGGATATGAACTGCTCGATCTGGTCAATATGGTCCCATTAACCAAATCTATGAACAACGTGTCAACGAGGGGAAACCAAAAAAGGATAAGTCTGCCCCATGGGCTCCTTATAAATACCTAGTCAGCAGTCGGGAAAAAATAACGTGCGTTCAATTTCGCAGGCACGTGCCCACGTCCCACGATTACTGGCGCGCACTGCATAGCCCATATGACCGTGGGCGGGCCGCGGACTGCATAGCCCACTGCAGGTACCTAGGTCGCTGCTAGACCGCATTGCCACTGCGGATGCTCAATCACACGAGTGTAGGAAAGCGAGGGCGGTGAACCAGCAAAACGTAAAGCAGGTTGGGACATGTCCACCTGTTTCCACTCTTGCCTGCTAACCACGCCGTTATCATTCCTCGATGTTCTTCGTCTTTTGCTTCATATTCACTGGGAAAACGGGGGCTTTTCAAGCAGCGCAGGGAGGCCTCTGAGGTTGAATGTTGGCGGCGCTACACTTAGATTTAACTCTGGAACAATCAAGTTAGATTTCTCATTTCGCAATTCTCCAAGCCGTGTAAATGGAGTGCCACTATGGTTTATTTAACAGGTTATCTTGTGAGTGAGGTCATACATTCTTCTTTAGTATTTTCTGTTTTTTAGATTCGTCACCCTGCAAATGCTTGGAAGGAGGAACCCACTCACACAAACCTCCAAGCAATAATCAGTGAGTGTGAAAATAACATGGACATAGGTAGCATTCAAGAACATTGGATGGAACTGCAGAGTGCATAGATCAGATGTGACATTCAGGTAAAGAAAGAAATTTAAAGTTAACTATTTATATTTATGTCAGTTTAATAAAAATAGGACTGAACAAGTAATACTTGGCTTGATTTTATGCTGTACATATGCGATGTCAACCAAAATTGGAGGAAAGTAAGTAGTTAGTTTAAAATTAGAGAGTACTGTTGAGTTTTTTACAGACAGTTAAAGGAAGGCTTATATTTGTCAATCACATATTTATACCATACCGAACTGTTGATGCATTTCCTTTCCTTCTCCCTGCAGTTTGGAATAAAGAAAACTTGATTCTGGTGATATTCCTCTTGCTAGTTATTTAAATGTTTTCCTCTGATGAACCTAATGTGCATGCTGAATGTGTAGGTGGGCAGAAAGTATTTGTTAAGTCCCTGTTTTCTGCGGAAATGAAAAAGAAAGCTTTCCTGTAGATGTGGTGCTGAGAAAATGATATTGATGTCTGTTTACATGCATATTATTAAAGCCTTCGTCTACGTTTCCTTGCAGTTTGTCAGTGAACATTACACCACCCCTTGTTCCCACAGTTTTGGAGCGTTCCATGCAGAAGCTGCTACCATTATTGAGTGAGTTTTAGAATAACTCAGCACCTGTTGTTTATTGGCCACTATTATTGTTTCATTTATTCTTAGTATCAAGATTATGTATGCAGTTATTGACATGAATTGTGGACTTTCCTTTTGATCAACATGTGTATTAAGATGAATTGTGGCCTCTAATTTTGATAAAAAAAAATGCATGCATTGACATGAATTGTGTCCTTTTTGTGATCATCATATGCATGAATGAATAAATGTGCTTTCCTTTTGATTAATATACTATTCAAATCATTCAGATAACTGTGGAAGCAAAATGATATGTAATACACCTTGTATGCAAACATATATATATATAATGGCATTGCTCTGAATAAACATGGAATTTATTATTGGATATAAAATAGAAATGGTATTTTAATTCAAATTGTCACCATCTTTGTAATTAAGGGGACAAAACCTCTGATTGCCTGAGTTTTGTTTGAAAATACTCTCCCACCTTTTCTTTATCAACAAAAACTGGAAATATAAATGGAAGAAGAGCTTGAAGATTTGTGTGATGCTAGACTCGAAGCTTCAAATAAGTTCAAATCATAAAGATTTGCATTTTCATTCATGTAGATATAACCATTGTGCGCTAGTAATTCAGCACATTTCAGGTTTATATTTTTCATTCATATTGTCAATGTTTATTATGTAGTGTGTTTTAAGGTTTATCTAGCAGGATGTATAGTTTATTTCCCATATTAAACCAGGGAATCTCTAGATGATTTCTGCATGCCATGCTATGTGTGTGATGTTTACAAGAAATCATTTCAATGTTTTAAGCAAACCCTGATGGCTGCTTCTAGTTTAAGCTCAATGAAGCATATTGTTTGGATTATTTTTAAAATGGTTGAATGTAAATTTTGAAAACCACTTAACTCTGTCTCTCTCACAGGGAAGTTGATGAGTTAGCAGACATTGATTGGGATGACCTAGGATTTGGGATCCGGCAAACTGATTATATGTACCTCATGAAGTGTGGCAAGGATGGAAAATCTTTTGAAGGAGACCTCATGCCATTTGGAACCATTGAGCTCAACCCATCAGCAGGTGTCTTGAACTATGGGCAGGTTTGTGGAGCTCCAATTTTTAATTATTCTGTACATTTTCCTCGCATTAGCTTTTGCATATTCTTGTATGTGTTAGTTTATGATGTGAATTTTATTCAACATATTCTTGATTGTTACATGCCTGCATTAAGAAGTTTCGTGAAGCCATTTTTGAAACTTTTAACGTTGTGACCTTGCAAGGTTTTTGTTCATTGGGTCCATCTGCATGTGCATTGTAGCCATTATTTATGAGTATGTAACTACTCCATTGTAACTGAAGTGGTCTGTGACTCCTTTTCATCAAGGGCCAAACCAACATTATTGTTGCAGATCTTAAAACATATATTTGGGTGGTGAATTTGCAGCACTTTTTTGAGCCATTATGATTTTTTTTGCAGGCCAAGGTGACTTGGCTATTCCTGTTTCTATTGCAGGAGATTTTGCCTTTTCTGCTAGTAGTATGAGGCATGCTAAATAAATATATTTTAAACACGTGTGGGTGTGTGCATGCATAGATACATGAAAGTGCATTTGCATTGTGTGCATGCCTGTGGGTGTATTCATGAAAAATGGTTTGCATATGTTTTAGTAAACGATATTGATAAAGTGATTGTAAATATCTTTCAGAAAAGTGAGATTATATACACTTTTATAATGTTAAATATGATTGCTCTGATGAAAAGGTGAGAAAATGTGCATAGGAATGATTGGAAGTACAAAGCATCACATGTATATGTAATATATGTCACTTGATTTATTTCTATTGTCATGTAACCATTCTATGGGATGTTTGACATGATGTAATGCTCCTAATTGCATGATTTGTGTTCGTTTAAAATCTCGCCATTGTATAGGATGTTTGGCATGATGTAAGTGTTGGATTCTACATACTTTTAGCTATTGTGATGTTGTGTTTTTAAGTTTTAGGCGTAGTAACAAGGTTCGACTGAACCTCAAGTATATTCGCTTAACCTCTTTTGTAAGACTGCAACCAAATCTGCCAATGTGAGGTCAATATACTGACCATGACATCAACCCTCATTTTGACATGTAAACTCTGTTGTCCAGTCTGTGTACTTTGAAAACCTAGGTTGCCAGGGTACAGATATGAGTATGGTATGGGTACGCGAGTACACATCGATGTCAAAACCCTTGGGTACAATACATCCGTGTGTGGTGTGTGTCTATATATTTATTTATATCATTTTACTAATTTTTTAGTCCATAAAAAATACAAAAATTGAAAAATATAGTAGGATCAAGGTTAAAACATTCATATGCTTAAAATTTATTGACACACGCACACACACACACATATATATCATTTTACTCATTTTTTAGTTCCATAAGAAATACAAAACTTGAAAAATATAGTAGGATCAAGGTTCAAAACATTCAATATGCTTAAAATTTAACATTTTCATTAATCATGTGGCAATATGAATACAAATAATCTAGAATATATCATCTAGATTTTCCTCAAAACCAATAGATCTTTAGATTAAGAATTATTTAGAAGAGAGATTATTTACAATAGATCTTCCTTTGGATGTTGGTTTTCTGATTTCCTCCCATTTCATCAAAGCATTCTTCTCATTATCACCTATTCCATTTTGCATTAAAAAAATCATGATTCTGACTAATCTTTTTTAATACCTTCACGAACAAATAATAAAGACATCAGCTAAATAGGAATAGGCTATAAAACTGCTTGGAGAAGCTCAATTTTTCCATCCCTTGATATTCATTCCCTTTATATGAAGCCAACTTATTTTGGAAACTACTAACACGGTTATCCCATGAACATTGTTTCGGCCCCACCTTCAAATAAAAGGACTCCCAAATACTTACAAGTTCAGTAATTTGGAATCTTAGAATCAATTCAATATTCAGTAGTTTATGAAGAGAAGTATTTATGAAGAAAATATTAGATTTCAAATATTAGTTTATGAAGAGAAGTATTTACAAAGAATTATACAACACCGAAAAAAAAGAATTATGCTTTTGACAGGGTACGTCCGGGATGTACCTGGAATGTACCAGGGATGTACTAGTACCATACTTGTACCTGTACCTGTACACGGTATGTACCAAGCAGGGTATATAGGGGTCAGGGGCATACCCATGCTTCTTAGTTGAAAACCAAGATGGGCATAGTGAACACATATGGATAGATACCAAAAATGTGAATGTTTTGCCCCACATCTATAGTTAGATTAGTTTTGTTTAGTTATGCTTGGGAATATATATAGATAGTGAGGGGCATTATCTGTATATGACATTAATGTCCATCTATATTTATACTTGGGAGATATATTTAGATAGTGGGTTGGGACAGCTAGATTCTAGATTCTGTAGGTGCCCCTCAACCTAACCTTTAGAGAGATAGGGGCCAACCATCTATAGTTCAGTTCTCGTGGGAGGCTGAGGACTACCATGGCTATAGATAGGCCAACATTGGACAATGATGTTGGCACTGGTTGTATTTTTTATCATGAAATATATGATGTGAATTGTCATTTTTAGAGCTTTTGTCCTAGTGCCTAAATTATGGAGACTCCAGAGATAATGCCATGCTCATTTATTGTATGATACTGTGATATATCAAATTTTGAAATACTTGTAACATTGGGCATTAATTGTTTCTTTTATATCATTTTTGTATTCTATTTTTGTGATTATGGATAATTTAATATGTTATATAGCTTTGAACTGTTCCAAACCTTTTTAAAATTCTTAATTTTGATAAACCTTTCAGATTCTCAAACTAGTGAGCTTTTAAAAAATTTAAGTTCTTATTTTGTAAGATGTTTAATTGTCATTTTTAGACCCTTGTGGTCCTAGTGCCTAGATTATGGAGACTCCAGATGAAAGTGCCATGCTCCATTATCCTATGATACTGTGATATATCAAATTTTGAAATACTGGTAACATTGAACATTAATCGTTTCTTTTATATCAATTTGTATTCTGTTTTTGCGATTATGCATAATTTTGTATGTTAGCTTTGAACCATTCCAAACCTATTTAAAATTCTAAACTTTGGTAAACCTTTCAGTTTTTCAAACCTAGTGAGCTTTTCAAATCTTGTTGGCATACTTTTAAGGTGCTTGCTATGATTTTGGTTTACAATTAATGAGGCTTAAGTAGCAATATGAATTATCTGTGTCAGATCCTAAGGAGTTGAATACATTTTGCAAGAATTGATCTCTCTTGCTGAGATTGAAATACTTTTAATTTTCATGTTTTTTTGGTGCCTTAGGGCATATTTGAAGGTTTGAAAGCATATAGAAGAGCTGATGGGCGTATTGTACTTTTTCGACCAGAAGAGAATGCCTTGCGAATGATTGATGGTGCAGAGCGTTTGTGCATGCCTGCCCCATCGGTCAAACAATTTGTGGAGACTGTGAAGCAAACAGTCTTGGCCAACAAACGCTGGGTAATATTGATGTGTTGTCTTCTTTTTCAATATGTCTAATATTGTGTCCAGAATTGTTTTTGATAATATGGATATTGGCACACTGTTGCAGATACCACCTTTTGGCAAAGGCTCGCTTTATATTAGGCCACTTCTTATGGGTAGTGGGCCTGTGCTAGGACTTGCCCCAGCACCTGAGGTTACTTTTCTCATATATGTTTCTCCTGTTGGAAACTATTTTAAGGTTTGTCTTTGAATGCTTTTCAATTAATTATGTTTGTGCTATTGATGCTAAATAGTAAGAAAATGGTTGACATAGTGTATCAGTATTCCTTATCTATGTGGAGAGGTTGAGAGATGTGGTGTATAAAAAATCGGAGTGTTGTTTTAGAGTCCTATAACATATTAGATTTAGTTGTTGCTGAACATGGTTGGTTGGATAATTATAGCCTACCCTTTTTAGGTTGAACTGGCTCAAAATATAGTATATGAACACTCTCTTTTGTGCATTATTGATAGTAAATGATTTTATTGGCCCTTGTTTAGCACATGATAATCATAAAATATTCTCTCTTTCAGCAGTGTGAAACCTATCTGTATCTCATGTGCACCAAATCTCTACTACAACTATTATGATAAAAATAGGATGTGTATGTGAGTTTAGTGTGTTCTTATTTTCTTTCCTTGAATTTCACCATGCAGAATACTAATTTGCAGCATTTTCCTCTGTATCAGGAAGGGTTGGCACCAATCCATTTGCAGGTTGAAACAAAACACCATCGTGCCACTCCTGGAGGAACTGGAGGCATCAAAACAATAGGCAATTATGCACCAGTAAGCAAAAACATTATCTACAATAGTTATTCATATCATGAACATGATTAGCACAAATAATCTATTTAGAACCATACATGAAAAGCTATAAAGTAAGGTTATTTATATTTGACATGTCGCAATTGTTGATGGAGATTGGAAGGGTTAAGGCCCCATAATGTATGAGAGAATTGGAATTCTGTTAGCGTATGCGAAACATATTAAAATTGTAGCAGTACTAAGGACACAAGAGAGTGAGAGCTTCAGCAGAGCAACTACCAGAAAAAATAAACCATGCAAGAGACACTGAAGGAAGATCATATTATAGATCAGGATAAAGACTAGTTACAAAAGGAAGGAACTCCAAGTAGCTATGCTAGCATATAAAAGAATCTTTATGTAAAATTATTACATAGCAATATTGAAATACATAGTTGAAGACTTCAAACCCCCATGATGGTCATTAGAGATTTAATGACGACAAAGAAAACATATATTGTAGCTTTGATAGCTAGGGAAAGTAAACCGATTGTTGTTATGGCTTTAAGGTTATTGGAAGATGTGTAACTGTAGTGTAAATATTAAATATAATATATAGCTAGACACACTTTCAACACAGAGATCATATAGTTTCTGTTGGCTGTCTTGATCCTGCAAAAACATAAATGAACAAACAACCTTTTTCTTACAGGTATTTAGAGTACAATCTGGAGCTAAAGAAAATGGCTTTTCTGATGTGATCTATCTGGATGCAATCAACAAGAAGTACCTTGAGGAGGTCTCTTCTTGCAACATCTTTGTGGTGAAGGTATAACTTATTTTGATTTGTTTACTTACTCATTTGTGAATTTGAAGTTTGTTTATGTGCAAGTTAGCAATTTTCTCTACTTGCAGTGCAAATAATCTCCTATGTTAACAATGACTTAAGTGGGTTTCTCTACTTCCATTGTTTTTTTATAAAAATTGGTACTACAGGATAATATTGTTTCTACTCCATCACTGCACGGAACCATACTTCCAGGAATTACTAGGAAAAGTATAATTGAGGTGGCTCGTAGCCGAGGTTATGAGGTATTTATATGTATTTGGTTTTAAATGTTATTTTTGAATATTCCTAGTGCTCTTCTGTGTGCATCAACTTAAGTCAATTATGATAAAGCAGAGTTGTCCATAGAGACTCTTTAAAAGCTATGTGGATGGAACTTGTGTACTAGAAATTTGCATCTCAGTGATGAAGCAGAGTTGTCTGTATAGACTCTTTAAATGCTATTGTGGAGATTTACATCTCAGAACCCCTTTATTTGTGCAGGTCCAAGAGCGCTTGATATCTGTAGATGAATTGTTTGACGCAAATGAGGTGTTTTGCACAGGCACCGCAGTGGTGGTCTCTCCTGTGGGCAGTATTACTTATCTTGATAAGAGGCAAGTAACTCATCTGGAGGCCTATTCATTTTACAATTCTTAGATCATGGACAAGGACTGTAAAGCATATTATATGACTGATTCATGTAATACTATTATCCCATTCAACATTTTCTTTTGAAGCTGATACCTCTGTTAGTATATAACAAAGACACTGCTATATAACCAGTTACATTAAGTTCTAGTCTTCAGGTTAAGTTTTACATTATTTTTTATTGTCTTTACTGTAGATTTCTTTTAAAAGCGTCTATAGCACAAGTTTCCTTTGTCAGAAGTGTATGTAGGCTATCATTGCGAGTATGCAAGTGAAATTATGCAGGGGTCTGGTGTTGTTTGTTCCATCAGTCACTAGTCTCTAGTCTCCTATTGTTTTAAAAGAACTTTTAAAGATCTGAAGTCCAGTTTTGAAGTATATAAAGATTTCTTCCTACCCCTGGCCCCCAGGTGTGTACAAATTTCTTGGTGCATTGTTTTTTTGCTGATATCTTTGACCATAGGAAAACTCGTCTATTTGTCAAACTTAAATAGAAAAGTACCCTTGGAGGAAAAAAGTCTCTAAATGACATTTCTGAAATTTATTTCAATTAAACTGAACTTCTTGTTCTTTTAATCCAAAACAATTGCATGGTGACCATAATATTTAGATAAGGTCAATATCTAAAAATAGTTTTGTTTTTGTTTTTTGCATTCTTACAGGGTGGTTTACAAGAATGGAACTCCGGGAGATGTTTCCCGAGACTTATATTCAGCTCTTACAGGCATTCAGATGGGATTGGCTGAGGATATCATGGGATGGACGATGGAGTTGAACTAGCCCGTTGATACAGAATCCTTTTACATGCATATTTAGGCGATCGATTTGAGCTTGCAGCAAAGCTTAACGGAACAGCTAAAAATGTAAATAATTCTTTGCATGTGCTCTCCTAGAAATTAATGGTGTATAAACTGCGTAGGGAAGGGAAAGTTTGCACCCATAGGTGAATATAGTGTTTTAGTTTAACAAGATGTATATCATCATTATTATTTTCTTAATGAAGATTTCTTGTTCAAAACAGTATGGAGTCTGTGTTTTGACTCCCTATGCTAAAACTGAAGGAATTCGGTGAATATTTTCAAAATGCGTAGCAAAATGTATGCGGACTGAAGTAATCGGTGAATATTTGCAAAATCCATAGCAAAATGTACGCATACAATCTAATCGAATAGATCATAACAAAAGTATTCCATATATCAGCAACCATCAGAGAATTTCATTGTTACGAAATTAAATGTTGAGAGAGCATTCGAGAAGAATTTGGATTAACTTGTAAATCTCGAGTGATCTCATCATGAACTAGAGTTGGTTTGCCGGCTTTATAATGTTAATTTGTTATCGTGTATGAATAGGAAAAGGATTCATGGAAATATTTTTAAAACATATTCAAATGTTTGTATAGTCCACAAAGGACCACGAGGTTTGGCAGTGCCTCAAGGCAAAAGACGAGAAACAAATACAATCAACCCAGAAGTTTATAGATGTAGACATCAAATTTTGAAAGGGACTCTAGTAATTTGCTATCGTGCTAGTGTGTTTATTGGTTATTTGGTTCATTGGAGGCTCTTGTTAGTGTGTATCTAGTTTGTTTGACTTTTGACTCAATATCTCTCTTTTAGTTTTTATATTGTCTCTCGTCGCTTCTCTATTCTTCTATGTTTGTCCTTATTTCTTTCTCTATTCTTCTTGTTTTCTCTCCTCGATTTATTCTCCCCCTCTTATTGTCTAGATGTTATGAAAGTTTTCCCAGAATTGTATGTGATGGGTTCATCCATCCTTGTTGTGGGTTCCTTTGACCCTTGTTTTATGTTTCCTAGGTTTTTTGGTATTTCTTCGTCATGTATCAACATACATGCTAATAAGATCCCAATTTAAATTCAAGATGTCTAAAAATACGTAAGTGCATTAGCAAATTTAGGACAATCAAGAATTGTTAAAATTTGGTACGATTTAGAATAAAACTCGACACATGTAATTGAAAATATAATATGAAAATGATTGAAAAATTTATTCGGGATAATAACATAAGGTAGAGTACAATACTTTATAGACTGTTGATCTCCTAATATGGAGTCAATGCTTATCCATTAAATCTCTCCACCTATCTCTAATCCCTCATATCTCCCACTCAACTCCTAATATCTCTCTAGAGATAATCTACATGAGTTATTATCACAACTCACCAATATAATTAAACTATTACAACATTATATGAGTTGTTTATATCACAACTCATATATTACAAATACACACATAATTAATGTTCACAATAACATATAAATTTCCTAACATTCACCCCCTTAGTGTGAACATGGGGCAAAGTGGAACTGAAACTAGAATCGTATGCCACCGCATACTTTTAGGTCTGCATACTATTGTGAATCTTGTTGTCTAGATCTTGTTGCACATGACCACTACTATGCAAAGAATGCATCTGCATTTACTCCATGTGAACGCAATGAATGTTTCACTAGCCGATCATCTTCATAAAAAGTACGATAGTTAGAGGATCTCTACGGTCGAGGATTTACTGCTTAGTTGCCTTTTTATACATATGTTTCACTGCTTCCGCACTTTCCACGCCATATCACAACATGTTCAAGAGATTACATTAGAATGCACGCACATTTAAAGCAAGCATGCACAAACATCTTTTTATTTTGCATATCAAAGCAAACACACAACTAAAAATGAAGTCACCATAGCAAATGTGATCTTGTCGTTGGTGATTGACATGAAGCGTTGATTGCCTCCTTCCTCCGATTGCCTCATGCCTCCATCGTTTTGCTACTCGACTTAGTTGAATTTGTCTTTGAGGCTCATTTTACAATTCTATTAGGTGTCGGTTTCAACCGATAATGCACCCCTCACTATGGATGAAACACATTTTATAAACACACTTTTTGTTGACTCAAGACAAGATTTTGATAGATAATGACTTTATTAAACTAGCAATCGTTTTGATTGAAATGTACAATGTGAATGTTGAAAGGGATATAATGAAGAAGTGAAACCAGATGAAGAGAAATGAAGGGGAAGGAAGAGGGGTGTAGAAAATGCGCGTTTGAGGGTGGAGAAGCGGATGGGAAAGGAAAGAAGAATCGAGGGACAATGTGAAAATATATGAAATACGAAGAGCAGGGGCATGTTTGTAATCATAAAAAGGATAAAACCTGTGTGTTTTGGTAGACGTCTTTAAAATGTAGAGGGAGATACAAGAAAATGCAAGAAGCGGAGAAAAATGTTGTTGAGGTGAATACCCGATTGAATTTGCATATGTTGACTCCATTTGGTAGTTAGAGAAATTGTAAAAGTAAGGGGAATTTGAATGCACAATGTACGAGAGACATTAGGGAAAGGTGTACGCGTATTAGTCACGTTAACGATGAGGGTACCAAGTATTCACACAAGTGCAATTTGCGTTGATTTAAAAAGCACCGTGTTATATGATTAGTTAGAAAAACCAATAAATAAATATTCTCCAAGGTGAAGCACAATGTTATAACCACTATACTTGCTCTTACAAAGTCATACTTGCTCGATACCAATGTTAAACTTTGGTAAAAATTTAGAATAAAACTCGCACATGTAATTGAAAATATAATATGAAAAATGATTGAAATTTTATTCGGGATAATAAGATAAGGGAGAGTACAATGTTTTATAGAATCTTGATCTCATAATATGAAGGAGTCAATTCTTATCCACTAAATCTCTCGCACCTATCTCTAATCTCTCATTTCTCTCACTCAACTCCTAATATCTCTCATAGATAATCTACATTTGCTATTATCCCAACTCACTAATATAATTAAACTATTACAACATTATATGAGTTGTTTATATGATATGCTTCATACATTACAAATACACACATAAATAATGTTCACAATAACATATAAATTTCCTAACAAGAATCACACAAAAGAACATTCATTGAAGTTATAAAAGCAAGGAATTCAATTCCAAGCATTTCGATAAGAACATCTAACATTTATTTTTACATTAGATTCTAAGAGCATTGGAATGATAAGGGTCAGGATACTTGCATAATATTGGATTGCTTGTTGATCTGCTTTATACTTAGTATGTTATTTGTCAAATTGTTCAAAATTCTAAGTGCTTGATAACATAGGGTCTCATTAGGGTCTTATTAGCTCTCGTTGGTGTTATGGTTTTGCAAGGTGTCGCATGATATATTACGTTTCCAAGTAAGGAGGCCTATTTCCCAATGACTTGCATTGAATTATGGATAAGTGATCAAGATATATATCTAGTAATAGATAAATATGGTTGTGAAATTAATTTCATGTTATTTCACTTGAACAAACTAAAGATTGATGAAACAAATGATTAGTGGTAATGGCATATAGGAAGAGGGTTTAATGTAATGAAAGAATGGGAAATGTTGTCTCCTTGCATCCAACAAACACAATTGAATTAAGGGGTCTCTACATACTTGGCCACCATGGTTTTGAACACCAACTACAATTAAAATCATTTTGAAGTGGTAGCTAACTTGCAAGAAACAACAAAAACCAATTCATGCAAACTAACACTTTTTTGAGAGCACATAAAACATATTCAATACATTAAGATTGATGAGATGAGCTTCCTAGGCCAAATAATGTTAAATCATATAAATAATCGTTTGCATGAGACATTCCTTAAATATTATAACAAAGATTTTGAGGTTACTCATTTATACTTATTGGTGGCCTAACTTAATTACCCTCAAGTAATGACATCGATCCATCCAAGAAACTCCTTTAGGCACACATTATGACAAAAATTAATAGAGACTTAACATTGTAAAAATTTAATAAACAACATTGGACACAAAATTCTTGACAACAAGGATGTAGCCCATCCCAATGCATCATTAGAAATTTATTATTCAATATTAGGAAAGAAAAGACAAAAAAGAAGATCAAAACTTTCCAAACTCCACCTCTCCTCAACAACATAAAAAACTTTCAAAACCTCGACCCATTTGTATACAACTAACAATTTAATGATATTACATATAATCAAATCATAAAACATTCTAATTGCATTGACCAAATTATAACAAACTAAGAAATAAAGCTCACCTAACCTCAATGACTCAATTTCAAAGAACATTACTCTTTTTTCAAAACAAATTATGTTGATTGCTAGCTTGTGGGTAAAGGTAGAGTTAGTCAATGGAACTATTAGACAAGAAGTTTGTATAGCCTACAAGGCATGCTCCAAGTCCTTTAATTTGGTGCTAAATGTGGTTACTAATTTTAAAAAGTACTTTGGCCCCACTTGGGATATTAACTCGCTCACTGCACTCTCCACCGCCACCCCTACCCAATCCACCCCATCTCATCCCACCACCACACCCCACCCCACCCACACACCTATCAATTGCTCCCTGTCACAAGAGGGGATTGTGGAAAAATTCCCTTAAATATTGGGATATTAATAATACTTAAATTCAAGGAATGACATTACGAAAGGCAATAATAGACATCGACAACAATGACTAATAAGGCCTAACATTCATTATAGTACCATGAGTGCGCACATTGCGTGGCCTCCATATCTCCTTTGCATCTTCATTCATTTGCCATGCATGAATGAAGGATACAAAATATGTAAATATAAAAATAGCGGAAGACACCTCACTTTAAAAGTTTGTCACTTTAATTAACATAAATATGAAGTTGCAAGAAAATTTTCCATAACGTTGTATTCAATTATTTAATCTTTTAAGTCATCTTTATAAATTTTCTCCCCTTAATACAAACATTCAAATTAGTACTTCACTCACTTTATAACTACAAAACTTATTAGAACCTTCTAACCAAGAAAACACCATTATTAAAAATAAATAAAAAATTGTAATTTGTTTTCATATTCTTTGACACACTTTTTCAACCTGTGGGATCAACTACTAGTTATAAGTAACAATGTATGTCATCTAAAAACATGAAGTCGTCATACAAAGAAAGATGATAACATTGTTAGAGAGTGAACATATATGTAATATGGATCTTAAAAGTTTGATGCGAACCCATAATCCAACTATCGAACAAAAAGGGATGGCGGTTTGTAAACAATACACGATCATCATGAGATGACTTTCTTCGTGGAGAAGATTGACCTAATAGTCTTTGGTGGTTCTTGTCAAGGAAGTATTATCATATGCAGATAATGTGCGCAGTGTGCTTGGAGTTTTATAGAGTGCTAGTTAAGATGTTTGGTGATGTTTGTCCATAAGATGGGCTAGTTGGTTCATCCCATACTCCCTTTAACACATCACCGGAAAGGTTCGTCTTAGTGATTCATATGTGGTCCTCAAAATTTGTTGATTTTTCAAAACGATTTAAAATTGTCAAACTTGTGTCCAAAAGGAGTGTCTAGTGAAGCCAATTGAATTTCATCAAAGATGCCATGTGTAAAAATGAAGTGTCAACTCTCCTTTGGGACGATCAACCATTACCCTTAGGTGCACTTCATTTTCAAAATTCTCATAATCGGTGAAAATGGTTTCGCATTGAAGAGTGTGTTGAAGAGATCACTTCTTCTCAAAGGAACTTTGTCAATGAATGATTTTTGACCTCCGGATGGTGAGGCACCTCCATAGGGGTATGATCATACACTCCCGAGGCGCCAATGTTCAAGGTGTTAGAAAGTGGTCAACAAATTTGAGAGCGAATATGAAACCAAGACTTGATAATTGGAGCATCACTTGGAAACATTGTTTTGGGCTTCAAATATCGAGGAGTGTATGGAGGGGTGTGATTGTATCCTCTTTGAGGCACCTATGAAAAATATCTAAAACTTGGAAACCTTGTGTTCAACGCATAAGGAGATTGACACGATCAACTTTCATGAAGGTCACCCAAAAATGTAGTTTTCACCTCTGAATCTCCAAGCACCTTTGGAGACGTCAATCATACCCTCTCTAGGTGCCAAAATCCAAAGTGATCAAAAGAGAATTTTTATATTTTATATGTACAGAGAATGAGATGGACAAACATCTCCATAGGCACATCTCGAAAAAAAAGTCATTTTGGACCTCAAAAGTCGGGTAACCCTAGAGGGGTAGTTCTATAGTACTATGAAGCATACCTCTTAGTGGCGCCTCACCCTTTTTAGTATTTTTGTTGTTCATTCCAAAAAAATTGAGATGGGTTTCTATACAAATAGTTATTCTTCTAAATGAGCCTCTATGTACTCTTGTAAACTGCAAAAATGCTTTTCTAGTCCCCCAAAGTGTAAAATGCCTCAAGATTTCCCACAGATCCTGTTGATTCTACATCTCCATGTGTCACATGTGTGACAAAATCCACACACCTTTTCGTGACTTCAATTTTCATGTTTGGACATTTGACTGCACGATGCCCAACAGTTCCACCTTTGAAACACGTTCTAGAGAATTCTATTCCCTTGCCTCGAATAAATATTCTACGTCCTCTTGAATATTACAACGCTCCTTCATCCCACACACTACCTTGGGTATGTGTCTACGCACTACTGCACTCATCTTCTTGCAGCTTACTATATCTATGACCACTTCCTCTTCTACCGCACACATTATGGCTTCCCCTTCTGGCTGTGCTTTGAATTTTGTGTGCCAACTTTTCCTCTACATTCAAGGCTAACTCATAATCCTCCTTGATAGTTTAAACATGAAAAACAATTGATCTTCTTCTGGATGCCAAATATCAATTCATTTATATAACTCGTGACCTTTTCTTGGTCGAATTTAGTCTATCCAAATATAATCGTGATTTTATGAAGCTCCTTCGTATAGTGTTGAACAAACATCTTCTTTTGCTTTAAGTTTTAAAACTTTTAAATAAAAACATTTAATAATCAAAAGGTAGAAACTTACTCTTCATTTTTACAACCATTTTGTTCAAGCGCACTATCTTATCTTTGCCTCTTCTCCGGTGCTAATTTTGAATCTCCTTCCACCATAGTGATGCGCGCTCTTTAATTCTAGTCTATGCCAGCTTGAAACACTACAAGTCTATTATCTCTTCAAACTCAAAGTATTATTCCATACTTATGAGATAGTTCACAAATTATTTTGGCTCTAATATTCTAGAGATCAATGAGACATCCATTAGTGGCCCTTGAATTGTTCTCAAGATAGCTCTAAAGAATCACGCCTCTCCGGCTTCTATGGATTCTTCCTCTTGTTCCTTGTTTTATTCACCTCCAATGTCTCTTGAATTTAGTGTGCCTCCTTATTTATCATCACTTTGAGCATCTTGTACCATGAACCCTCTTTTCGATCCTCCTCGACCACTTTAATCATGGTCTTTATACCCCTCATTTCTATCATTACTTGTTCTAATGCACCATAATAGCTGCATTCGCCACTCCTCCACACAAAACTCTTCTTGGCGACATCTTGCTTCTCAACAAGTTGCCTCATAGTTGGTGTTCTACCTGACCTTAGCAACCTGTCCTTTCTAAGGTTTTTAGTCGTGTTCGATACCACTTGACGAAGGGTCTAGTCATATTGAAAGGATCTTGTCCATTTTTAGAGTCTAACACAACATAAAATGAACACGAAAGACATGGTTTTCTATTGATTCTAAAGCCTTAACAACATCTTCACAAATCCCCTCTTATGTGGTGGTTACATACTTATCACAGACTCTAAACTATCTCATGTGGTTTTTACATGCACCAAGGACTTTTCTATGGCTCACTCTAGCTCAAGCTTAAACTTGGAACTTTCATATCATCTTCCTTACTCTTGCTCAAACACTCTTTTCAATATGGTGTGGACCTTTCCTTTTATAGGATTTTTCAAAACCTACTTTGAAACTTTCTCCACCTATATTGCTCATACTTCCATTAATGGCATCAAACTACCCTGATCCAATGGTTGAGAAAATATTTTGATGTCGTCCTTATCAATTGATCATATGAAGATTTTTCCTCCTTTACTTTCTTCACACGCTACCTATCAACTTCCACCTCCTTCTTTGTCATCTTTTAATTATGTCTTTTAGTGTCTTCATTCCTTCATGCAATCATGCTTCTACATAGTCTCAAGTACTTCCTTTAAAAATATCCACACACTTTGTTTACCTATGAGCAATCCTTTGCGCACCACCTTTGTGTCTCGACAAATTCTTATGCACCCATACTTCTATCAAAATAGTGCACACTATTGCACACTCCCATTCACTCAATTCATTTGTGCACCATTCCTATCTCGCTTTTCAAAGTCCAAGACATTGCACTCAAAATTTTTGTATACTCTTATATTAAGCCAAAAATTCAAAAGGCATGCACAATCATTCAAATTTACCTCGTGATGCTCTTTCATAAAAAGTGGAAAAATATATTTAATATAATGGCTCACACTTTGAAGATGAAGATGCTCGAAAAACAAAGGAGATTTTTCAAAAACTAGAATATGATGTGGCTCATGTTTCTATTTATATGAACCGGTTGGAGTCCATCATGAGACTTCTTATTGAGAAACTAGCTATAGAGATTTGATAATAGATAAGGAGGATTCTTTTGAGCATTAGAAGAAGGAATATTCAACCCATACCAACTTGATTGCACCTCCCTTCAAGGATGAGGAAAATATAGAGATCTAACCCTATGGTGGTTATGTGAGTTTTGGGAAGCTAGACCATTAGCTAGCTTAACTTGAGGTATATTTTAGTTTGCATCAAATTAGTGAAGGCCAAAATATTTATTTTACAAGGTTAAAACTAACCAATAATGATTTAACTTGGTTTGATTGTTATGTTCATACTTTGTTCATTAAGAAGCTACCTTATGTTACTAAGCGGGATGATTTTAATAAGATAACAAAGAAGTAGTTTTATCTTAATTGTTGTGAAGAAGAGAGTGTTGTCGATGAAAATTAAATCGACAACTAATAAACCCTTTCGCCTAACGTAAAAGGTCAAGATGGAATCAGACTAGTTTAATCATAATTGTACTTAAGAATTGGCTTAAGTGTGGGTAGTTTAACATAGGTTCAACAATGAGTCAACCTAAGATCTGGGAAGTTTTTATTTCCTGGTAAAGAAAGAGGATATAAATGCTCTAACAAAAGAACTAATAAAAAACAACAAGACCACATAAAAATAAATTAAACTCGATGAAGAGATTTTTCGTAAGCTTTATGACTTTATAGGTAAGATAATCACTTATAGATCAAACTAATTTTCCATATGAAAATGTTATCAACCTTTATCCGACAGAGTGAAACCTATTAATTAGGTAACCTCTTGAAAAGGTGAAAATATTAAGTGATATATTTATAATCTCTTCTTTTCCATTTATTTGTTAAAATGATATTATGATCTTGAAGATAAAAACATAACAACAAACAAAAGAAAGAACACAAACCATATTAACATATAAACATATTTACACGAATGATAAGATGGAAGTAAAAATAGACATGATGAAGAGAAACAAATTTTTCATTGATGAAAGAGTACAATAATTGCTAAAAACGTCTTAACATAGCCATGATTCAAATCAAGGCCAACATGGCTATAAACTCTACATTTATTTCAAGATTGAAATGAAGATATCATCAAGGCCTACTCTAGATATGACAAATAAAGATCTGCAATCATTTTAGATAAAATGCGAATAATAAATCACATAATCAAAAAAATGATATTAAATCTAGATATACCGCTGCATTTGATTTTCATACTCAAACTTCAAAACAATGTCATCACAACACACCGTAAGATCATTTTTCTCAGAAAAACATTACACAAAATTAATTTCATAATGAAATAATCTTCAAAATACCTCTAATACCCGATTTCTCCTCCCTTGAAATCGCATCTTCCAAGTCCTTTTATAATATCTTCTTGTAGAATCGGTTATAACCGATTGATATTATTTGAATAATTTCCAAGTAAATAAGTTATAACTTTATAGTAAGTCCTTACTTATGTCTTAGGTGACACTTTATAATCATGTATTGATTATAATAAGCCTCTATTTTGATGGTAAGGTATTACAATAATATAGCCTTTCTAGACTCTTTGGAGGTCTTACTTTAGAAAGTATCTTTTGTCGTAGTTTGGTGAAACATATAGTAAAATGATAAATAGTCTTACCGGGGTCCTTAGTCATGTTAGAAAGCTCATTCACAAGTTCAAAATCATCCTTATCTTTTCTAAAACAATCTTCTAACCAGTCTTGAATATTTGACCACCTAGTAAGTGAGTTTGAAAGCAAAATAATGAAGGCTTTATAGGCTCTACCTTCAAGTGTTAGTGAGAAGATTCTTAAAGAAGCCCTCTCATTTATTACCCCTATGGCTGCACATATCAGTTTGAAAGAGTCAAGGTAATCTTCCCAAGATGAGCCATAATCACCAGAAAACTTAGGTAATTACATGCCCTTTAAGGATGGTAGTTTGGGAGGGTTTCTCCCAATATCAATTGGATTTCCTTTAAGCCAAGGATTGAGGTTATCTCTTCATGATCTGATGCTTCATTATCAGTAACATTGTCCCTATTACATTCAAAACTAGGGATCCTCCTTTGGTTATGATTAGGACTAGGTACACTCTCTTTCTTCTCCATTTTTCTCCATTCTCTCACCTTCATCAACCATTGTTAAAGAAATTAGAAAAAGACAACACAATTTAAGGTTTATCTAACATAAATGTCTAAGAAACTTTTATCATTCACAATATCCAAAGGTAAAACTTAGACTTCTTTTTAGATTTTGAAGTTGCTTCCCTTTCATCTTTAACTTGTTTATTTCTCTTTACAATGTCACGTTGGGTAACTTGAATACTAAGCCTTGTGAGACTTTGAATATCAAGGGCTCTATCCTCTTCATCGTTGAGAACCTCACTAGTTTGTGCAAATCCGTGCAACATTGGCTATGGAATCCCAAACAAAAGTTTGAATATCAAAATTGATATCTAATTGAGTACTCCCAATGAGTAAACTACCTTGATCAAGAGGTGCAAAACCTTAATGGTTATTTTAAGAGATTAAAGAGTATAATTAGAGGAAATATACTCTGCGAAAAAATCGAAAAGAAGAGAAATTGGATAGTTAGAAGAAACCCACTTAGAAATAAAAAATAGAAAAGATCCCCAACAAAGTCGCTTTAACATAGGTTCAACAATGAGTCAACCTAAGATCTGGGAAGTTTCTATTTCTTGCAAAGAGGATATACACACTCTAACAAAATAACTAATAAAACACACCAAAAGACACAACAAGACCACATAAAAATAAATTAGATTGATGAAGAGATATTTCCATAAAATTTATGATATTATATGCAAGATAATCACTTATAAATCAAACTGATTTTCCATATGAAAATTGTTATCAACCTTTATCCGATAGAGTGAAACCTATTAATTAGGTAACCTCTTGAAAAGGTGAAAATCTTAAGTGATATATTTATAATCTCTTCCTTGCAATTTATTTGTCAAAATGATATTATGATCTTGAAGATGAAAACATAACAAAAAACTAAAAGAAAGAACACAAACGATATTAACATATAAACATATTTACACAAATGATAAGATGAAAAATAAAATAAACATGATGAAGAGAAATAGATTTTGCATTAATGAAAGAGTACAATGATCACTAAAACAATGTCTTAACAAGGTCATGATTCAAATCAAGGCCAACATGGCTACAAAATTTGCATTTATTTTGAGATCGAAATGAAGATATCATCAAGGCCTACTCTGGATATGACAGATAAAGATCTGCAATCAGTTTAGATAAAATGTAGAATAATAAATTAGATAATCAGAAAAATAATATTAAATCTAGATATACCTATGCATTTGATTTTCATACTCAAACCTCAAAACAATGTCATCACAACACCTATAAGATCACTTGTCTCAAAAAACATTGCACATAAATAATTTAGAATGAAATAATCTTCAAAATAGCTGCAATACTGATTTCTCATCCTTGAAATTGTATCTTCCAAGTCCTTTTATAATATCTTCTTGTACAAAATCAGTTATAACCGATTGATATTATTTGAATAATTTCCAAAAATAAGTTATAACTTTATAATAAGTTATTACTTTATGTCTTAAGTGACACTTTATAATAATGTATTGATTATAATCAAGGACTCGGGCAACTTTAAAACATATGACATTTAGACATTTAAATGAGGCATGAGTCACTAAAATAGGGGCCCACTAATACTCAATACATTAAATAAATGTTAAACACAACCATAAAGCATTCAATTCCTTTTAAAATAAACACATCATCATTATCAAAAACAATAATTAAACTCAAAATGTCATCCACTCATATGCATATAGATATAATAATAAATTGTCATCATAAGTTTACCAATTATAATCCAAAAATATAAAGTATCCATGCAAATGATTAATATGTCTATCAAGTTCATCAATCTAAACATCATAATCAATCCTCTCCAGTTAAGTCCAACAATGGTGTTCTTGCTTCTGTGGTCATTTCAACGTATTCATATGGCTCAACCGGTAGAATAGTGTGAGTAATGATCCTAGAATCTTCCTCCACCTCCAACTTAACTCTCTTTTACTACACTCATCACCTTAGGCACTACGAAAGAGGACCTAACATGCTTAGAGGGTAGTGGGAGTCATGTGAATGCAAAACTTGGTTTTTCCCAAGTAATAGTGGTGAGGTGGTGACATAGTAAGACATTGTGAGGAGGTATATGAGATGGGGAAGATTGAGTAGACTGGTTTGAGGAAGATGGGTTATGATCAACATGTGCATGTTCAACATTATGCAAAGGAGGGTTATTGATACTACGGGAAGGTTGGGTGAGGATATGATTCAATCACTTGTAAAATTTCATGAAGGCAAGGGTTCATTTGCATCAAAATGTATGGAAACATGGGTGGGGCCATGTCTAACAAAAGGTCTCCTCCCTCGAAAGCATACTAGCTCCCCTTCGGCCACCCCTAGGTGAGCCTCTTTTCCACTGTGATTGACCTTGAAAACTATTATGCCCCCATGAGTGATGAGACCCAGATCTTCTAGAACCCCAACCATCCCATCCAGACATGATTGCAATATTAAAAAGGAGAGATAATTACCAATCATTTAGCATGTAGAAACATTAATTTTCCAAAAATAGAGTCATCTTAGTACCAATCAAAGTAACAGGTGGCAATCATCCATATGAGAACACTTAGTTCTTGAAATGAAATAAAACATACATATACTTCTTCAAAAATTTTTACTTCAACCCTTAATTTCCATCTTCCACATAATCATTTTAAAAATAAAAAAACCATCTCAAGGATACTATTTTTCTAAAACAAAATCAAATGATTGTATGATTTTGAGCTTTTAAATATGAAATTTTGAAAAAAATATCCTTCAAAATGTGCATGCAAAATAATAACCAACTTGTTCAAAAATCATTCCATCATATTCAACTTATAACTACCTCAAAACACAATGTAAGAATATAACTATCAAAATTTTATACCCAAATCTTCACCATTATTCTCTTAAAAAAACTAACTATATATTAAAATGAATGCATGCATTGACATGGGTCTTTTATTACAAATGTAGAATCTTTAAAGAAGTTATTAAATAACCAAATCGAAAACCATAAATGTCCAAACTTCAATATACAACATCGGTATTCATCCACAAAACCAATCAATGAGCAAATAAATCCCTCAAAACAACTAAATATTATTCTATTTTCATCAAATATACATCTTACTTTGACCCAAAAAGGAAAATGGTGACACAAAATATTTATATTTGACAAGCTTCCACAATAACCAATACCCAACTCACTCAGTATTAAAAATGAGCAACTGGACCTTAAAATGAACACATTTCACCATTAAAATGACAATATCCCCAAAAAAAATGACTGCATGTTTTGAAAATGAACAAGAATTCAAAGAAATCATCTTTTATGACATGCAAATGATATTCATTTCAACGTATGTAAAAATTCTTTGAAAAATGGAAAATGGGTATGAAAATAACAACTCGGAGCGTGCTTAAACTTCACAGAAAAAAATCATTAAAAAAACTAGGAAAAAACTGTCATGTCAACTTTGCATGCACACACAGACCAACTTGAGAAAGAAACACAACTATCAAAAATAGTTCATACATGTTGAAAATTGCCATGTATTTTCTTATACTAAAAACTCAAGCTCAAAACCAACAATCTCTACTTTCACCCGAACTAAAACCCACAAGACTCAAATTTATTTCCAATGCAAAACTAAACAAATGACTCAAAATCCAAAACAACCCATAGTTCAATGCTCATATGCCCTCATTCAATGCTTTAACTCTCACCACCACTTTTACCACTATACTCCCGCCACTCACCACCTTGAAAATTGGTTTTTAAAATGGAGGTCTATACTATGGTTTGAATGAAAATCATTCAATATATTATTTCCAATTACCTTATACCACCTTTCAATGCCATCCAAGCTAAACCAAACATACCATATCATATAATATTTAACTATATCAATAGGAAAATCAAAGTTAGGATATAGTATTTAATGGAAGATCCCAACCTTATTATTTCTGAATCCACATTCCATATGTAAACAATACATTCAAATGAAAATCTAGGGAAAGAGATATGGTCCATTAATTAACTTACAAAAAATGAAAATCACTTTCAAAATATTTTTATATCCACCTTCAATAATCATTTCCAAAATGGGAAAGTCAAAAATATCAAAATACGAGCTTGAAAACCAAACAAAGATATCACGAAAGCGGAAACTTTGATTTCCATTATTAACAACTCACCATCCATGTTGATAAAACAAATGACAGATATATATCAATCTTATGATGATGGCCAAAAAATTAAAGAATGCCACGAAACCACTTAGTGTTAGAAAAATAAAATAATGCATTAAATACCTAGTGGCCCTTCCCTCAACTCATTATGAATGCGATAACAAGCAAGAAGTAATAGGAATATTTACGACTTATTTTGAAAAAGGGGGTGTTAAAATTTTATCAATAACATTGGTGACCATGTTGGCTGGTTTCTTGTGACAAGAGACTAGGCTGCATCAATAAATGATTAAATTTTAACAAGCTCAAGAGTGCAACGTAGGTTCATTTTTTTCTTGAGTCGATATCTGCATGGACCCCATAGTTATTTTAAATCAAAAGGGATGAAAGTCCAACTGATCATGAGCGAAGAAGGGAATACAAGAGATTGGGAAGTGAGGGATGGACAAGATCAAATACAGAGTTAGCCTTCATTATTTTGAAAATCAAGTATGACTTCTTTTACATCAAATATATCAGAAAAATATCATTCATGAAAATCTAATTGATGTATTCTATAAATCATCTTAATTAAAGCTTCAAAGAATCTTACCATCCGAGTAGTTTGATGAACACCCGCATCTTGATCCAAAATATTTGCAAAATGTAGCATATTGGAGTTTTCAAAGATCATGACAACTTATCAAGACAAAAACAAAACAAGCAAAAAAACAACAAACCAAAGGAAAAAAAGCAAAACAAACAAAATAAACAAAATATATACATAATATACAATTGAAAAACTCAATTATAATAATGTTTCAAATGTTGGCCATTCACTATAAAGCACATCCAATCACCATCAATCTCTCTCAAATGGAAAGCATTATTTCCCAAAATTGAGGCAAATTGATAAGGACCTAACCATAATGAATCAAACTTGTGATGTTTTCTAGGATTCTCTCTTGCTTTATCCCAACACAAAACCAAATCTCCAACTTGAAATTTTTTTGTTGTAACCTTTTTTCAAACAATCTTTTTAAATTCTCCTTACCCTTTTCTAACTTTTACAAAGCAGTGACTCTCATTTGATCTAAATCCAACAATTCATCTAAACATAATTGTAAATCACTTAAGTCATCTATGCCAAAGTTTAAAGTAGTGCGAGTAAAGATATTTGTAATTCAATAGGCATAGTGGCTTCAAAACCATAAGAAATCATGAAAGGTGAAAATCTAGTACCTGACTTTGACAGTGGTCCTATCAGCCCATAATGCTTCAAATATTTTAAGATGTCAATTTTTTGTTACTCATTGACTATTTTTTTCATGATGTTGATCAATTTTTTATTTGTAGATTCAACTTTCCATTACCTTGTGGGTAATATTTTGATGCATGACTTGAGATTATGGAGTATTTACTAAGAAATTCTAAGTATTCCTCATAAATAAATTATGGACCATTATCAGATATGATTTCTTGAGGTACTCCAAAACATGAGAAAATTTTTATTTTTGAAAAAATTAACAACTTCACTAGCAACAAAGCTTTTAAAAGAAATTGCTTTAGCCCATTTAGTAAAGTAATCAGTAGCTGTTAAGATATGTCTATGACCAAAAGAAGGTGGATGAATGTCAGAAATAAAATCAATTCCCACTTTGAAAAAGGTCTTTCTAGGATGACAGGATTCAAAGGCATGGCTGGTAAATGTTCATGACCAGCAAACATTTGACAAGGAGCACAAGACCTTACCCATTTGTATGCATCTTTGAATAAAGTAGGCCAATAATAACTTACATGCAATATTTTATGAGAGTAGTTTTTTAGCATAAAAATGTCCACCACAAACACCTTCATGACAACTTTTAACACACATTCAGTTTGGTCATGTGTCAAACATCTTAAAAGAATGCCATCATGGTTTTTGAAAAACAACATATTTTCTAAAAGAACAAATTTAAGAGCTTGAAAATAAGAGCTCTCTTCGTTGTCTTTTGTCTAAGTTTTTAGGACATGATTGGTTTTTGAAGTAATAAATGAGATCATGATACCAATCATCTTGAGATAATAAACAATCCCATTCATGCATGTTGAAACCTATATTGAATTTGGATGATAACTCATTACCTGTCATAGTTTGGAAATGAGGAACAACATGTAAGATATCATCAACTACTAGAGATGACCACATTAATGTTGGAGTCAACATTTTCAGCTAGATGTTTAGAAAGTTCATTTCCTTTGATGGTTTTTCATGTTTCTAACTCCAAGTCAAATTGTTGGATTTTGAAAATCCACTTGGCTAACCTTCCATCAATCATTGGATGCTTAAGAAAATATGCTAAAATTGGGATGTTAGAACAAACGATAATCTTATTTCCCATCAACAAATACTTATATTTTCCCAAGACTAAAACTAATGTAAAAACAAATTTTCAATCAAAGGATACCTGACTTTAATGTCTTTTAGAGTTTGATTGAAATAAGTAATGGGTTTCTCATTATTTGCTTCAAAATATTGAGTTATGACAACACCCATAGCTTTATTAGTTACATTTAAATATAGACAAAAGGTTTTGATAAGTCAAGTTTAGCCAAGACAGTGCAAAAAGCAATGGCAATTCTTGAAATCAATGAAAACAAGGATCAACATGAGAGTTCCATGAGAAACCATGATTCTTTTTAAGAAAATTTGTAATGGAGCAACTTTATCAAAAAATCAAATATAAATTTATGCACAAAATTGATTTTTCCTAAAAAAGAACATAAACCAGACTCATTTTTGGGAGGTTATAATTCTTGAATAATTTTACTCTTTCTAGGTCAATAGAAATACTAGTTTGTGTAATAATATGACCAAATAGTTTACCTTTAATAACACCAAAAATATTTTTTTAGATTTAGAGAAATACCATATTTGCGTGAAAATGAAGATTTCTCGTAGTGGTCCAATTTTTTTTATTTTCCTAGAATACGCAGCTTAGATCATCCAAATAAACTGAATTAATACTCCAATCAAGTCATCAAAAGCACATACATTTTCTTTGAAAGTGACACCTACATTTATTAAGCCAAAAGGCATACGATTGAAATCAAAGGTACCTTTTCATAAAGTAAAAGTAGTTTTATGCCTATCTTATAGATTTATAAAATCTGATTATAACTCTAAAATCCATCTAAGAGAAATGTTATGGCATTTCAATTGGTGCCCAAGTAAGATATTTCCCAACAAAAGCACATGTAGCTTGTGACCAATCTCTTCCAAGCAACATAACATAGTTAGTAGGTATGTCTAAGATATGCACATTTCCAATAAATCTCACTCTTTCATCTTGTGCTATCTTAATAACTATGTCCTTGAATTTACCACAACATCTAGTTTGATGAGAATCAAAACCATAGTTAGCTTTCTATTATCATGTTCATAAGAGATACCCAATTGATCTGTAATAGACTTAGGCATGATGTTCTTTGATGCACCTATATCTAATATATAATTATGAATGATTTTATTTTGGATTTTAACTATCACATAGAAAGGTGGAATATAATCAGGTGTAGAATTAGAGTGATTCATCACTGGTATTCATCATTATTTGTCTCACTATCAGATTCATCTTCTTGGACAACCACTAATGGTTTAGGTTCAGATCTATTTTTATGAGTAGCTTCCAATTTTTTTTAATTGACCAGGTAAACCAAGACTCTCAAACATATTCAAATTACTCCTAGATTTTTCATATCACCACAATATCATACCCAGAAGGAAATATAGAAGATTTTGTAAATTTTTTACCTTTGTAGGGCTGATATTGAGCATTGTTAAAACTAGATGGAACATCATCTAAATAGGTTTACTTGACTTGTCATGTGATTTCATTTTATCAAGGTGATCATATTTCTATCTTCCTTAGAATCATCAACCATTTTGCCTTTTTGACCATCATTTTTAGCATAGTCCTTTACCGAGTTTGAACTACATTTACATCAGAATCAACAAAAACACATTTCTGAAATATTCTTACCTTTAATAAACTTTCTAACCTTCTCAACAACTTTACATGTATCAGGGTCATGGTCTAGTTCAAAACTCCATAATACATCTCTTTAGGTTTAGTTTTAACTTTCTGGGTTCATTCTTTACCTTACTCATACCATATGGTGTGTTTTTTTGAGGATGATGGTTGATCATTTAATTGTCTTTTAACAACAACCCAACTCATTACCCAAATTTTGAATAACATTCAAAATTTCTGTATTTTCAGTAGAAGAGTTAGATGATGATCTATCTTTGAAACCAATTTTCTTCAACTTCTTTTCATACCAAAACAAAAATTAATATCTTCAAAATCATAGATCTCTTTATCCTCTAACATAAGCCTATATTTTGATGGTAAAGCATTACAATAATATAGCCTTGCTATATTCTTTGGAGGTCTTACTTTAGAAGGTATTTTTGTCTAACTTGGTGAAACAATAGTAAAATGGTAAATAGTCTCACCAGGGTCCATAGTCATGTTAGAAATCTCATTCACAGTTCAAACTCATCCTTATCTTTTCCAAAATAGTCTTCTAACCAGTCTTCTATATCTGACCACCTAGTAAGGGATTTTGAAGGAAAACTAATAAAGGATTTATAGGCTCTACCTTCAAGTGTTTGTGAGAAGAGTCTTAAATAATCCTCTCATTAGTTACCCTTATGGCTACACATATCAATTTGAAAGAGTCAAGGTGATCTTCCCAAGATGAACCATACTCACCAGAAAACTTAGGTAATTGAATGCCTTTTAAGGATGGTAATTTGGGAGGGTTTCTCCCAATATCAATTGGATTTCTTTAAGCCAAGGATTGAGGTTATCCTCTTCATGGTTTGATGCTTCATTATCAGTAACATTATCCCTATTACGTTCAAAACTAGGATCATGTTTTGGTTACGATTAGGACTAGGTACCCTTTCTCTTTCTTCTCCATTTTGTCTTTGTTCTCTCTCACCTTCATCAACCATTGTAAAAGAAATTAGAATAAGACAACACAAGTTAAGGTTTATCTAACAGAAATGTTTAAGAAGCTTCTTATCATTCACAATATCCAAAGGTAAAACTTTAGACTTATTTTCATATTTTAAAGTTTACTTCCTTTTGTCCTTAACTTGTTTATTTTTCTTTACAATGTCATGTTGGGTTTGAATACTAGACCTTGCGAGCCTTTGAATATCAAGGGCTCTATCCTCTTCATCGTTAAGAACCTCACTAGCTTGTAAAACTATATGATAACAGGTTGCGAAATCCCAAAAAAAGTTCAATATCAAAATTGATATCTAATTGAGTACTCCCAATGAGTAAACCAAACTTGATCAAGAGGTGCAAAACCTCTAATGGTCATTTAAAGAAATCAAAGAGTAGATAGTTAGAAGAAATCTACTCTACAACAAAATTCAAAAAGAAGAAAAGTGGATAGTTAGAAGAAATCCACTTAGAAATAAGAAATAGAAATGATCCCCAATGGAGTCACTAATTTTTTTCGATAAAATTAAACCGACAACTAATCAACCCTTTCACCTAACAAAAAGTCAAGATGGAATCAAACCAATTTAATCGTAATTATACTTAAGAATTGGCTTAAGTGTGGGTAGTTTAACATAGGTTCAATAATGAGTCAACCTAAGATCTGGAAACTTCTATTTCTTGGCAACAAAGAGGATATACATACTCTAACAAAAAGAACAAATAAAACACACCAAAAAGACACAACAAGACCACATAAAAATAAATTAGACTAATGAAGAGATCTTTTCATAAGCTTTATGACTTTATATGCAAGATAATCACTTATAAATCAAATTGATTTTCTCATATGAAAATTTTTATCAACCTTTATCCGATAAAGTGAAACCTATTAATTAGGTAACCTCTTGAAAAGGTGAAAATCTTAAGTGATATATTTATAATCTCTTTCTTGCATTTATTTTTCAAATGATATTATGATCTTGAAGATGAAAACATAACAACAAACTAAAAGAAATAACACAAATGATATTAACATATAAACATATTTACACAAATGATAAGATGAAAATAAAAATAAACATGATGAAGAGAAACATATTTTGCATTTATGAAAGAGTACAATGATTTAGCTAAAAACAATGTCTTAACAAGAGTCATGATTCAAATCAAGGCCAACATGGCTACAAAATTTGCATTTATTTCAAGATCGAAATGAAGATATCATCAAGGCCTACTTTGGATATGACAAATAAAGATCTGTAATCACTTTTAGATAAAATGCTAGAATAATAAATCAAGATAATCAGAAAAATGATATTAAATCTGGATATACTTGTTGCATTCGATTTTCATACTCAAACCTCAAAACAATGTCATCACAATGCCTGTAAGATCACTTGCCTCAAAAAAACATTGCACAAAAATAATTTAGAATGAAATAATCTTCAAAATAGCTAATACCTGATTTCTCATCCTTTGAAATTGTATCTTCCAAGTCCTTTTATAACATCTTCTTGTTAAAAATCAATTATAACCGATTGATATTATTTGAATAATTTCTAAATAAATAAGTTATAACTTTATAATAAGTCATTACTTATGTCTTAGGTGACACTTTATAATAATGTATTGATTATAATCAAAGGACTCATGGGTAACTTTAAAACATATGACATTTAGACATTTAAATGAGGCATGAGTCATTAAAACAGGGGCCCACTAGATACTCCATACATTAAATAAATGTAAAACACAACCATAAAGCATTCATTCCTTTTAAAACAAAACACATCATCATTATCAAACAACAATTAAACTCAAAAGGTCATCCACTCATATGCATATAAGATATAATAAATGTCATCATAAGTTTACCAATCATAATCCAAAAATATAAAGTATCTGCAAATGATTAATATGTTTATCAAGTTCTTCAATCCAAAAATATCATAATCAATCCTCTCCAGTCAAATCCAACAATGGTGTTCCTACTTCTATGGTCATTTCAACATATTCATATGGCTCAACCGGTAGAATAATGCAAGTAATGATCCCAGAATCTTCCTCCACCTCCAACTTAACTCTCTTTACTACACTTGTCACCTTAGGCACTATGGAAGAGGACCTAACACGCTTAGAGGGTAGTGGGGAGTCATGTGAATGCACAACTTGGTTTTCCCAAGTAATAATGGTGAGGTGGTGACAGGTAAGACATTTCGAGGAGGTATATGGGATGGGGCATATTGAGAAAACATGTTTGAGGAAGATCGGGTTATGATCAACATGTGCATGTTCAACATTATGCAAAGGAGGGTTATTGATACTACGGGAAGGTTGGGTATGAGGATATGATTCAATACTTGTAAAACTTCATGAAGGAAGGGTTCATTTGCATCGAAATGTACGGAAACATGGGTGGGGCCATGTCTAACAAAAGGTCTCCTCCCTCAAAGTGTACTATCCCCCTTCATCCACCCCTAGGTGAACCTCTTTTCCACTGTGATTGACCTTGAAAAATATTATGCCCCCATGAGTGATGAGACCTCAAATCTTCTAGAACCCCAACCATCCCATCCAGACATGATTGCAATATTGAAAAGGAGAGATAATTACCAATCATTTAGCATGAAGAAACATTAATTTTCCAAAAACAAAGTCATCTCCATACCAATCAAAGTAATAGTGACATCATCCATATGAGAACACTTAGTCTTTGAAAATGAAAGAAAACATACATATACTTCTTCAAAACAATTTACTTCAACCATTATTTTCCATTTCCACATAATCATTTTAAATAGTCAAGAAAAACCATCTCTAGGATACCATTTTTCTTTTTAAAAAAATCAAATGATTGTTTTAGATTTCAAGCTTTTAAATATGAAGATTTAAAACAAGAAATTCCTTCAAAATGTACATGCATGCACAACAACAACTGACTTTTCTCAAAATATTCCATTATATTCAACTTATAACTACCTCAAAAAGCTCAAATGTAAAAATAACTATCAAATTTTTATACCCAAATACTCACCATTAATCTCCTTTCAAAACAAATTAATGAGTATATTAAAAAATGAATGCATGATCGACATGGTCTTTTTATCAATTGTAGAAGCTTTGAAGAAGTTTATTAAATAGCCAAACTGAAACCATAAAAGCCCAAACTTTAATATACAAATCGGTATTCATCCACAAAAATAATCAATGAGAAAAGAAATCCCCAAAAAACTAAATATTATTCATTTTCATCAAACATACATCTATGCTTGACCTAGAAAGGAGAAATGGTGACACAAATATTTATTTGACAAGCTTCCACAATAACCAATACCCAACTCAACTGCATTTAAAATGAGTAACTGGACCTTAAAATGAACACATTTCACCCATTAAAATGACAATATCACCAAAAGAATGACTGCATGTTTTGAAAACCAAACAATAATTCAAAGAAGTCACCATTTTTAACATGCAAATGATATTCATTTCACTGTATGTAAAATTCTTGAAAAATCCAAATGGGTATGAAAAATAACAACTCGAGGCGAGCTTAGAACTTCACAGTGAAAAATCAAATACTAAACTAAGCAAAATGTTGTGTCAACTTTGCATGCATACAAGACCAACTCGAGAAAGAAAACACAACTATCAAAAAACATTTCATACCTATTGAATACAACCATGTATTTGCTTATACCGAAGACTCAAGCTCAAAACCAACAATCTCTACTCGCCCATAACCAAAAAACCCATCTCAAATTTCTTTCCAATACAAAAATGAACAAATGACCCAAAATCCAAAACAACTCATTGTTCAATGCTCATACGGGCTCATTCAATGCCCATTAACTCACCACCATTAGCTTCACCACTATATTCTGCTAGCTCACCACCTCAAAAATCGATTCTTTGAAATGGAGGTCTTATACTATGGTTTAAATAAAATCATTCAACATATTATTTCCAATTTACCTTATACCACCTTTCAAATGTCATCCGAGCTAAACCAAACATACCATATCATATAATATTTACCATAGCAATAGGAAAATCAAAGTTAAGATATAATATTTAAATGGTGAGGTCCCAACCTTATTATTTCTGAAATTCACATTCCATGTGTAAACAATACATTCGAAGTGAAAATAGGTAGCGAGATACAATCCATTATTTAACTTCAACAAACAAAATCATTTTTGAAACATCATTTTTTCACTATTGCCACCTTCAATAATCATTTCCAAAATGGAAAAATCAAGAATATCAAAATATGAGCTTGAAAACCAAACAAAGATATCACGAAGCGGAACTTGATTTCCATTATTAACAACTTCCATATCATTTTATTGATAAAACAAATGACATATATATATATTGATCTTATGATGATAGATGACAAATTAAAGAATGCCACAAAACCACTTAGTGTTAGATAAATAAAATAATGCATTAAATTCCTAGTGGCCCTCCTTCCCAACTCATTACAAATGCAATAGAAAGCAAGAACTAATAGGAATATTTACGAATTATTTTGAAAAGGGGTGTTAAATTTTTATCAATAACAGAGAGGTCCATGTATTTGCAATATCTCAAGAAAAAACAAGGCCAAAGCATGCATGAGTATACAAGTGAGTTTCATAAGAAAGTTTTCCAAATGAGAAAAGATGTAGTAGATTGTGACATCTTGATGAAATATGTTAGTGGACTACATATCCATTTTAGGATACCATTCCACTTGGCCAATCCAAGGATGTAGATGGGATGTTTTCTCAAGATCACTACTTCTAGGTGGGCAAAAGAAATGTTCATCTACCTCTTAAAGTGATAAAAAATAGCAAGGTGATGCCAAGGAAAATGGTAAAGGAAAGGGGAAAAGTATAAAGAATGCTACTTATATTTATAACAAAGATATTAAATTTCATTGTGATGATTGTAATGTTGACACTCATTTTGAGGAAAAATGATGGAAGCTTCATATGGAGTTACACTAATTCTAGAATAAGAAGGCAAAATATATGGTTACTCTCGAGGAGAGATAATTGGTTACAAATTTGATGGGGATGAGAATTTATGCTGTAGACACTAAATCGTGCACTTGGGTACATTTCGCATCATAATGACATACTTGCATTCATATGATTCCTAAGCGAGAAAAATCGTACTAATTGACTATTTTCTTTGGCCTCATTGTTTTCTTTTCTATGTTTCCTTCTTGATCTTCCACACCCATTTCCCAGTCGACCTTTGTCACTTCATTTCTCTAAGTCTGGACACCAGCCTACCAAGATGCCAGGCCTAGCCCTCTTCCCCTTTAGGTGCCCCAAACCTCTTTGTATCTTACTCACCTCTTTTAGGCATCTTCTAGTTGTTGGGCTTCTATATTTCTTATGGGTTGTCCTTTTAGTGGTTGATTACGAAATTCAAACAAGGAATCACATAAATACAATGTTATATGACCATAATAAAGGACCAAGCTCTAAGCATCTATTATCATCACCTAAGGTTGCATCCAAAGGCATTCCAAGAGCATCAAAGCATCCATCTAGCTCTCATTCAAGGGACAAGGGATTGCATTTTCTACATACACTTCATAGGAGGGGAAGTTCATTTTTACATACACACATCTACTTACATTGCTACATCTAGCTATTTCTCACTATCAAGTGCATCTTGCACAAGATCTTCCTAGGGCACATGATTTACACACACAGTAGAACTACATGGAGTTTAAATGTAGTGCAACACTTGGATCATAAGTTCACTCAGTTGGGTGACCGCCAGGTCAGTCAACTCCCCATTTGCATATTTTTATTTTTAGGATTTGATGTGTTTTGGGGTTTTGCAGAGTTCTTTTTGTTTTAGAGTTATAGGTGAATTTTGCATAGTGGTATTGTGTGACACACAAGCGATCAACAACGAGGAATAATGACACACTTGCGACACAAAGAAAAATAGTTTCTAGAGCCTCTACGTAGTCACATGCACCCAGGATAGGGACTCTAGTACCTAGGTTCCCCAATACTATCCTAAGTTACCTTGTCCAACCTATTCTCAGAAAATCACACAATTTGGGTTCGGCATGGAGATAAAATTCTATAACCTTGTTCATTAGTTTTGCAACCTCGTACACTTTGGGATTTATTGTGAAATCAACTAAGTCTTCTTTCCTCCCTCTTACACTTAGGGTTTCAATTTATCCATTTTCTTATTACTTGTGTCATATATGTGTTTTATTGTTTTATTTATTGCATGTGACTCTGCAATTAGGATTTATAAAATTCCATATTTGTTAAATCATTTGGTGAACCCGTCTCATTCGAATACTCTTGGATCCTCATTTTTCTTCTTTCATGGCTCTCTAAAGCTTCTCAAGTCTCCTTGCTTCAAATGCACCCATCTTGTAAAGATGTTCTTCAAAAATCCCTAGACACTATGTATCTTCCTAGTGATACACCACCTACTCAAGTCAGTGTTATCTTCGATCATCTTTCTGATGACTCTCTTGGTCCTAATTCCAATCAATCTATTTACAAATCCATTCAAGCTTTACATTCTTTATTTCAAGATAAATTTCAGGCTATGGAATCCATGATTACATCTCTTAAATCTGAAATCCAACATCTTAAGGATGTTTCTCAAGCTCATGTTAGTTCTTCTTCTCATCCTCATTCTATGTCTTCTACATGTGCTCATATCAGTGAACCTCAAATCTTACCACTCCCCATGCCTCTCAAGTTTGATCTCAATGCTAAGCAACAAGATATTCTTCCACAACTCCTCACTCATCAATTGATCAACTTTCCATCTACTCATTTTTATCCTCCTTATCGATCTTGCAAATATCAAGGTCATCCATATTACAATTATCATCAAATAATGGACATAATGATAATGATTTTATGATCTACAAAAAAAATCAAACCATCTTAAGCATTATGGTTTATCTCATTTGCTACACAAAATAATTCTACATGTTCATCTTCAATTACTACATCTCATTGGGTTCCTAAATCTGATTCATCTATGTCTAATGAGCATCATGTTATCACTTCTAATGTTCCTTCTTTCACGTCAAGAAAGTGCACCTATGCAATCCACTCAAACTAAGCAATCGCCTCTCAAAATCAATCTCACATCTCCTCCTCTCAAGTCATCTATGGCACACTACCAAGTCAAACTAAGCAACCACCTCCCAAAATCAATCTACCCTCTTCTCCTATCAAGTCTTCTACAGTGTCATCAATCCCACATAAGCTCCAACCAATCACTTTTTTCAAAGAAACTACTCCTTATATTGATGGTTAAGACACATTTCAAACTCCGCCACCATGGCATGGTCCTACTATTGTTTTTCCTACCATTGTGTTGGCTCTCTCTCTTATCATGACATAATAACACTCTCCCACAATGGCATGGTATCTCTTACATCACCACATAGATCTCCATCATTGGCACACTTGGGGGCATCATTATTCTTCCCCCTTAGCATTATCAGGTGTCTCGCATTTTCACTATTACGCTTGCTTTTTCATCTAGTATTTTTCATTCATCATACACACATTGATACACACAACTTGTATCATCATTACCCTATGATGCACTCTTGTGTTATAGTTCACACTTGATTGTTGAGGGCATACTACATACATGAACCTCACACACTACACTCACACATTTACACTTGACACATTCATGACACATCTTTCTAGCATCACACTCTTCATACACACACACTTCCCTATGATGTACTCTAGTTCTATGGTTCATACTCTACTTTGAGGGTCTAAATCTGAAATGAACCTCACCATTCACTCACACTCTTTACGCTCTATGCTTCATTGATCTATATCTTTCTAGTGTGCACAATTCAAACCATTTCCCGATGACACACTCTTGTTCTATGGTTCATTCTTGACTATCGAGGGGTCTTTTATAAATGAACCTCATTTCACTCATACATTCACATCCACTTAAGGGACATTGCTCCTATCACATTCACATTGCATATCCATTCCATTCACACATTCACAACATACTACATATCTTGGTTGCACATTTTCTTTTTACTTATACTCACATGTACACTTTGCTTACTATGTTAGATGGATATTATTTCATATGTCATTATCTTTTCTATATACACATGTGCATTCACTTTCCTTCTAGTTGTGAATGCATACTTTACACATATCTTTACACACAACATGGATGTTTGGCACTGTACCTCTTACCAATCCCACAAGGCTCTAGGGGCATCTACTTTCATACACATCACTATAGGTGTTATTGTTTCATTTTACTTTTCAATTCTTACTACTAGCACACTACTCTATCGATATATACATGCTTGACATACTTTTTATCTTTCTAACATGTTAATGGGTGCTTTATGTGCAACATTTTCTTTGTAGGAACTATTTTCCACCATGGTTGTCATTGTTTTGATACTTTTTTGCTTTGACATTGTTTTCCATTGTATGCCATTGTTTGCGGGCTTTTCCCTATGTCTTGTTGTTCATTTCTTGTATGTTTTTGGCCACTTTGGCCTTGATTGTCTTGTGACATTGTGAGTGATGTCCCATGTTTGAAACCCACTTTTCATGGTCTACATTGTCTTCTTGCTTGCTAGATTACACATTTTCTTCTATATGTGTATTTGTCTTGTTTGCACTAACACATGTTTCCAGCCACTTTGTTTGCATGTGCCTTGGTTTCTACCAAGCACATTCCCTCCCCCTATAGGTATCAGTTTCATATCAACATTTGGTCCTCTCCTTTGGGCCACATCCTCCTAACGATGTCACATGCACCCCAAATGAGGGGGCATACATTGGGTGAATCAGTCACCCCATTCAAAGTACACACAAAGTCATAGTTTATACCTACACAAGATAGAATAAAACACAATCTTTAGTCATAAAAATGGTCCAAAATCTGACTTGGGTCCTCAACACAACATACAAACACCAACACCCATATATAGACATGAGCACTGGGCATTCTGACCTTTCCTGGGTGCCTATGACCAGGGGGCAAGTTATAGTTATTTTCATATCAACACATTTTTTAATAGTTTACATAATGGTTTTACAGTAGAACAGCACACAATCCTCCAACAATCAAAATGCATTCTATCTCTTTCTTTTCTATTTTGTTTGGATCAAACTGATCAAATTGAACAAAGAAGTATCACACCATCTACAATGGTGTATAAATTTTAGGAAGCAGTCAGGGATGAAGAATAACAACTAGACCTTTCTCCCCAACACTTCTTTTTCTGTGGCGAGATCACCCCAAAAACTCTCTCTTGGCATGAGATCACCCAAAAACTCACTTGGCATGAGATCACTACAAAAAATCATTCTTCTAGAACATTTTCACTTTCTATTTTTCACTCATCACGGATCAGGTGCACATGTTCCTTTTTACCATTTTTACACATTTTTTACACACTTTTTACATATTTGGATCAAATTTTACATATACACATATTTGACTACTTGTTTTCTCTTCTTTTTTAGGTTTTCCTTATGGGAAGAACAATCACATCATCAAATAAATCAAGCACAACAAAAAAGATAAATAGTACAACATGACACATACACATATACACTTTCACCCCTAGGGTCACTTCCTCTTCCTTAGCTTCCATGCTTCATTTTTATCACTTCACGTTTTTTCTTGTCTCCTCAACATGCTTTTTCCCATCGATCTACATGGTTATCAGTACACATCTCTTATCTACTTTATGTTATCAATATTCACTCAACAACATAAAGTGGGGGAAAATGTAGACACTAAATCACGCACTTGGGTACATTTCTAGGTCCTAATCACATACTTGCATTCATATGATTCCTAAGCGAAAAAATACTAATTGACTACTATCTTTGGCCTCTTTGCTTTCTTTTTGTTTCCTTCTTGGTCTTTACACCCCCCTAGATGCCTAGTTTGACCTTCATCACTTCATTTTCTAAGTTTGAACACCAACACCCAACCAAAGATGCCAACACCCAGTGCCCTCATCCCCTCTAAGTGCCCCCGATGACCTCTTTATCTTGCTCACCTCTTTTGGGCCTCTTTTATTGGGAATCTTGATTTCTTATGGGTCGTCCTTTTAGTGGTTAATTATGAAATTAAAACAAGGGAATCATATAAATACAATGTTATGTGACCATAATAAAGGACCAAGCTCTAAGCATCTATTATCATCACCTAAGGTTGCATCCAAAGGCATTCTAAGAGCATCAAAGCATCCATCTAGCTTTCATTCAAGGGACAAGGGACTACATTTTTTGCATACACTTCATAGGAGGGGAAGTTAATTTTCCATACACACATCTACTTATATAGTTACATCCAGTTATTTCTTGCCATCAAGTGCATCTTTGCACAAGAGCTTGCTAGGGGGCACGATGCTTACACACACACACAGAACTACATGGAGTTTGAAATGTAGTACATTGCATCGTAAGTTCACTCGGTTGGGCCCATTTCAACCTTTGGGATTTTGCGGGATTTACCATTAGCTTATTGCTTGTTTCATATATGTGCTTTCTTGTTTTATCTATTGCATGTGAATCTACAATTAGTATTTCACAAGATTCCATATTTTTAAATCAATGCCACACCTATGCTAATAAAGAGGCATGTTTGGGTAGTGCTAGTTCTCAAGAAAATTAAATTGCTAAGACTTTCCAAATTAAAATTCAATTGAAGAAGACAAAAGTGGATGCTCTTTTTTTACTTGTTCTCAAGCTAATTTGATTAGAAAAGAGTTAGTAGATAAGTGGAAAGTAGAGATTAATATTCCTTGGGTTGGGTGAAGAAGGGTGTAAACATCAAGGTTAGAAATAAATTTAAGGTCAAGTTTGGTATGAATGTACATTTCATTGATGAAGTTATAGTGGATGTTGTGCCTCTTGATGTGTGTGGTGTAGTGTTTTTAGCCCTTACTTGCATATTAAATATTCTATCTTCATGAGAAGAGTTAATCATCTTTGCTTGGTAAAGGATTGTAAGAGCCACATCATTTGAAACTATAAAGGAGACTCAAAAATATCTTTGGTAAGTTCCTCTAAAGCTAAGAAGATGATTAATGTTAGTGGGAAATTTTCATGGTGAATAATGTGAGATAATAGATCATTTGGGGTCCCAACCAATATGAAGTGACATGGGTACAATTAAGCCATCGGATCTTCGTGAGTGTGTAAATCCTTGTAAAATTTTATATAGATGAATATCAGCATGGATTGTTGTGTGATATCATGTGGCTACACATTTTTCTTTTATTATTGGAGAACTTGGCAAAAGTATGACCGTAAACATGTGCATGATGGGAGAAGCAACACTTATTGCTTGTAGAAGGATGTAATGAAGATTAAATTATTTCCTTTAAAGGAAAAGGAAGAAGAAGTCTGTAGTGGAAGTTTTTCATGGGTATTTATGGTGACATGAAAGGATTTCTTGTAATAATTTAAAATGATGGGAGAAGTAACACTAATTGCTTAGAGAAGGATGAAATGAAAATTAATTATTTTCTTTGAAGGACAAGGAAGAAAAAGTGTATAGTGGAAGTTTTGCATGAGTATTGATGGTGACATGAAAGGACTTATTGCGAGAATTAAAATAGGAAAATTGCACACTTTGCATTGATGTTGTATACTTCACAAGAAAGGTGCATAGAAAAGAGAAAGATCCAAGTGAGTGCACAATATTTTGATTTGGTTTGCACATAAAGTATTAGAGGATTTTTTTGATAGGTTACTTTATATGTACAATATCAATCATCAGAGACTTGATACCCAAATCAAATTTTCTAAATAAGGCACCGTATAAAAAGGCACCTTAAGAAAATTAGGAAGTGCAAAGAAAAGTGCAAGAGTTTTGAAAATTTTGGCTCAAAATAACACGATAAGCTTGCATAATATTATTAGATACCACATATTAGAAATTTATAATCTTGATTAGCTCCATCTTAAGAGACAAATCTAATCATCAACAACTAGAGTATCCTCTACAATATTTCAACTACCTTTAAGAATATTTATTTCTAGTGAGTTGTTATCACAACCATAACTCATGAACACATAAATTATTTCACACATTATTTTCCTAAGTACATTAATATAATGTGAGTACTAAAATTACAACATTCCCCCTTTTTACGAACATTGGACGTGTGGCTACATGCTTAAAGGTAAAAAGGGACTCATTTACCTCTAATCAACCACCCCATGGGTGTGAACTAAAAATAGGAATGTACACATCTATTTAACCCCTATATATTTCATAGATGGATTTCTTGGATGGAAATGCCAACCACCTAGGTATGAACATGCTTTTTCATCCTCCACATATATTTAAGCATACACATTAGTTCACAATTAAGTACCTCTCTTGTGAATCAAAAATATTCACTCCAACATAATTTATTCACACAATAAAATTTTAAAAAATGAAATTATCTTTGTTTATAGCCTTTTCATTAATCTGCTTCCACTCATCCTCAATATAGATGCCTGCCACTACCGATGGATACTATCCTTGGATTTAGTCGGTTTGGCATAATTTTCCACTATTAAGTTGTATGACCCCTTAATCAATAGTGAACTTGAGGTCCCTATGTGGTCACTTTCCTCCATTTCTTCCAACCTCCAATGGTATGTTGCTTACTCATCAACATGATTCTTGAAGCTCAAATATTTTAGCATTATGTTTAATTTTATTAAATTTCCTCTCTAACCGGTCCCACCCCCATAATACAAAACAACTTGGATGTCAATTTCGACTAATAATGTATCCATTTACAAAAAAAAATGATGATGACAATAAACGCAAAACTTGAAAATAAACTATAATAACTAACACAAAGAAATATTTATTACAACAAAAATGACCATGATACACAAGTGATAAATTTTGGATTTTTTTATAAAATGGACAACCAAATTACCTAAGACCAATATTTTATACCATTTCATAAATTTATTGAACCCACAAATCTATTTAAAATGTATTTACATTAAATACTTTGAGTTATTGAATACTTACAAATAAGATTAAAAACAAAGACACAAACTAGAGATTTAATGACTTATAAAAAGACTAAACATACATGCCTTTATAGGTTTTAGCCATCAAAGACAAAAAATTATTAAGTCAATGTCAACTTTCCATGAATTGAAAAATATTGGCATAGACTATAATGTGTACATGTACAATCATAGATTATGTTCATTGTAGATGACATGCACACATATGTAGTAGGTGAATTGCATTGGAGAAAATCAATAGAGATATAATAGGTTTCAAATCATATGGATGCATCAAACATATATAGCACAAGTTTATATAGATGTTTGTTGATACTAGAGAAGCCATGGGATGAATTTAGCATGGATTTTGTGTTGGGATTGTAAATAATGCAAAAGTAAATGAATCCATATTTGTGATAGTCAATAGTGCTCGAAGATGGTGCATTTCATTGCATGCGAAGATTACGAGCGATGCAACATACATCGTAAAATTATTATTTAGAGAGGTAGAAGGTTGCATGTATTTCCATGCAAAATTATGTCAAATATGGACATTAGTTTTTGGTCCATTTTTGGAAAACCTTGTGGAGAATAAGTTTGAGTTTGAATTTTTGTATCAACTAAAAACTAATAGAAATATAGATGTGGTGAGTAGAATTTTAAGAAACATTTTATACTTGGTTAAACATAAGATAAATTATAGGGATGTGATATCGGCCTAAGAATAATTTATATACAACGATTTGACAAATATAAGAACTGGGAAGACACATTTCCTAACCATATGGAAGTAACCCACAAAAAGAGATGAAGTTGCATAAAATGAAGGATTTAAAAGGAAAAGTGTAGAAATAAGGATTGCATAGAGTATATGCACAAGATGCATTAGGATGTACATAGGAAACTAGGTAAAATAAGTTTACAATAAAGAGCATGAAAAATTGAGGTGTAGACATAAGGAGTTTATAGATCAAGTATTAGTACACTTATGTAAGAAAATATTTATCTAAGGGACATACAACAAGCTAAAATGGAAGAAAATACGACCATGCAAGGTATTGCACAAGTTTTCAACAAACATCTACAAGATAGAATTATCGGAGGGAATGGATTTAACACCCATATTCAATGTAGTATAACTATTTGAACGCCATGAAGGGAATAGTGATGACCAAAGTGAAGGAGATTCATAAACACACATACATTTTGATTGGAGGCAACATATTATAAAGAGTACCTAATGAAGTGGAAGAATCATGCATAAGAGGATGCATCATGATTATATTTTCATAAATTGATCGTTATGGCCACACTCTCAAAGATTTCAAAAAGTGAGCGAGGGCTCACATATTTTATTACCTAGGAAGTTTAATATAGGAGCATCTCAAGAGAATAAGCGGTCTCGCATCAACCAAAAAAATAAGCTAACCCTTTGAATATGTCCAAATATCAAAGTGTGATTGAAGTTGGAAATATTTTGTGTCTTACAATTTTGGATAAGAAACGACATGTCCGGGAGTGTTTGTGTGATAATTGGATATATCCTACAAGTGAACTTCGATCGAAATGATTGGTGTATGTGATTAAAAAAATAAAGAGATATCCCTAAGGAGCTTTAAAGTGACTAAGGTTCGGGATACATGAGTGTAGAATTCTAAACACATTCAATAGGGATAACTAAAGATCAATGCATAAGAAAACGAGCCGACTTAGTAAGCCAAAAATGACTATGCGGGCGGGGTTATTCTCTTGATAGAATGCACCACCATAAATGTATGCCCCATCTTAGGACCCATAAAAACATAACACATGCCCCTATTTTTTGCACCATACTTTGTATGACGTGGTGTATTTTTTAGGAACCATAAATACAAGTTACTTTTCTCTCGTGTCATCCACTTGTGTATGGGTGATGTGATCAGCTATCCAAATGAATAATTAATTTTATAGACCGCCACCATTTGAAAACCCGTCCTCATTTTTATTAATGAGGTTGTCATGTTTGGTGTGCTAATAAAATAATAAAGCCATTCCTCCTTGTAAAACAAGTCCGACGAGTTCTATCACCTCATTCAATATTAAAACTCGGTTATCTAAGTGTGTTGGTTTTTACAAAAACACTTGTTCGAGTTATTCTATGTTCATTGTCGTGAAAGGTGCTAAAGTTGGGAAAGTTGGCCATTTCCATGAAAGGTGGTCTAGAGATTTTGGCTAGCTAGGTTTGTTGTTTTTTCTGTTTATAATCAAATTATTACCATTTTCTACCAAATAGTTAATTAGCAAGTCTTGAAACAACATATTGGGTTTTTCTGCAAGTGTTAAAAAACAGTGTGTTTTTCAACGCATTGAAAAACACACTCTATTTTTCAACACTTGTAGAAAAAAAAAAATAGACCCAAATGCATAGTGAAATCATTTTGTATTGTCCAATTGTCACTAAACTCATGTTTGTAAACCATTGGCAAGAGGTAATTGATAGAAAAATTAAGATTTTACATGTTTGATGCATTTCCCATAGAATAAAACCTTTCTCTATAACATTTTGAAGGTTCACAAGGATTAACTCAATCAAAGTCTTGCAATAATGCCCGATGACTTGTAATAAGGATTAACTAAATTCTATGTTGGAAAAGCAAGGCCAAAAATATTAAGCCTCGATCACTTAGCCCTCGAAATGGATGGTTTCCTCAAATTTTGAGCTTGCCCAATCCTCCTTGCACAACCATGCCTACGAAATTACTACAAGCCTAATATCAGTAGCCTTGTTTCCTTCTACGCATTGAGAGAGTTCCCCACTAGCCCAGCTTGGCAGCTTCTCACATTCTCCTTTCTTTGTGGCACCCTTTTGTACTACATCAACATCCATAGGTTGTGACTGCCCATTTATTTTTCCATCAAATTCATTATCACAAGACTCTTCAAAAGCATCCTCACTGCTAGGAATTGAGCTAGGTTGATATGATGGATTACTCAATGACCTATTTCTAGAGGGTATTTCTCTAGGTTTCTTAGTGTTTTGTTTAGTTCTCTTAATTTCATTCCTCTCTTAGTTTTGTTGTATGGAAAAACATTTGGGTATGTTTTGTTTTCTCTTTGTTGTATGGAAAAAAATTGTAAGGTTGTAATTGTATGTAAATTAAAAAAAATTGCTCACTTGTCCCACTCATATTTCTTATTTCGGTTTATGGAGGCATGTTCCTTTATCAAAGATAGGAATCATTTTGTTTTGAAGGGTATTTCCTCTTATGATTCCACATCGATACACCCCCATTGGGTGGTAGGCTCAGTATGTTGTGCATAGGTTGTTAAAATTGCTCACCGAAGAGAAATTGTCATTACACCATGTTGTTTTACATAGTTTTCGATTAGCGCAAACATGTATTCTAAAATGGTTTTTTCCTTTCCATATGTTTTCCATCTTATTTTATGGTTTTCTTTGTTCTCGTTTTTCCTTATAACATACTAACATAATGTTTTGCTTGTTTGTATTTGGTTGGTTTTCTATTTAGTCACTTTATTTTTAGCTAAAAATGAAAACACAAAGTTTCACTCATGCTGATATAATTAGAATAACGATGACAACACCGAATTTTTGTAGGGGAAGTTGAATTTATAAGGTGCTAGTTTTTGTTAATGTGTTGCATTACGGGTAAAGTAGACCTCCAAAACCATAAATTGCAATGATGTTGAAGACTTGAATTGGTTTGTCGAGAAAAATTTTGATTTTCCTTTCGAAATTCCACACCATTGGCCCCCCGCTCTAAAGGATTTGGCTTGGTTTATGACTCCATGGAAGATGCAAAAAAATGAGCCTCCCCACAAATTAAAGAAAATGGGCTTTCTAATCGAAAACTTGAAAATGCAAAAGAACCAAACAAATGTGCCAAGAAGACCCCCAAGGAAGAAATTCAAAAATCGTCATTAAATATAAGAATGGATAGTTTCGATTCTTCATATTTTCCATTACATGTTGTATATATAATCATCAAGATATAGCCTTAATCTAAAGGGAACTAGTTAAAAATTCATTAGAAGAGACAAGAGAATTTCATATGACTTGTTTTTGTTAGAGAGATGACTTTTCTTCAACTTTTCTTTACAATTTTCTTCCTAAAACAATAGTATTGAATCTATTTATATTTTATCTAACAATCTCAATATTATTAACAACACTCATTATCTCTTTTTAACTTTGAATTTTAATGCAAATAAAATTATAATATTGTCTTGCATTTCCTCCTCCATTAAATAAGAAGTAGAAAACATTATTTCCTATTTATTTCCTAAATATTATAGTTTATTATTTTACCATTATAGGTTATACACTAAACTAATGTGTAAATCTACATCTATAAGTATTCATAAATAGAATTTACATTCAAACTAAAATATATCATGAATATTTACAATAGTTGTCAAAAATCAAAAATGTTTTTTCATAGAAGCCCAAGAGGAAAATGCCCTTAAGGGATGTTCCATGAACTTCAAACCAAAATTAGTACAAATAAATAAACAATGGAGTGTCTCTTAAAAGGTCAAGATGATTTAGATTAAATGTGATAAAGTGAGAAGGTATTCAACTCATATGTCAATGAATTAGTAACTAATTCATGCACATGTTGAAGATTATTACAAGATTCAATTGAATAGAAGTATTATGTAAAATAAAATTCATTTGACCAGAAACATAATTAAACACTCCCTTGTCTTCGACATTACATGCAATCTCTTTTGGATAATGGAAGATAACTATATTTGTATTTGATTTCTATTGTTTAAGCCAATAAATGGACTCTAACAAAGAATTGAATATTATTTTAAAAAACAAAAAATGAAGATGAGTATTAATCTAATATTACATTAGGATATATGGTTTTATGAACTTATAAGTCTCTACGTAAATATTAATTAAGCACATGGATTGGGAATGAAAGGAAATCATGGTTACACCATCACAAAGTAGCATGTGAAAGTTATTCCGCTTCCCTAATGAAAAATCAACTCTTAAGCATGGAAAGTTCAATACTTGAGAATAAGTGTAATACTTTAGGTGAGTTTTTACATAATTTATTTAAAATAATCAAAACAAAACTTACGAGATTTAAATTACATTTTAATTAATTAAATATAATGTATAAATTATTCATAACAACATTAGAAAACATATTTTTATTAAGTTAATTCACTAATTAGATTCCTAATACAAGGCTTAGAAACATTTTTCCATCATAAAGGTTTATCTACTAGCAATTGCACATGAGTTGCAAGTTACGCCGGATGAGATGCAAATGGAATTCTCTTATTCAATAATATTGTTTAGTTTTATTATGTTTTGCATGTCACCATGGTGGCAAAGGATCATTGCGTTTTCCTCCTTGTCTGCATAACACATTACATGTTTTCAATCACTCATTCCACCATTAGCCTATCAACTTCACCAATGAACTAAGGACCATGTGATAGTATTTTAAATTGTTGAAAAAACCAAACCTATGATTTATAATTTCAAATTCATGAGGAGGTGAATTGCGAGGAAAATGATTCCAATATAAGCAATAGATTCCAATCTTTGTCCAAATAGACTCACTCTTTAATATTTTGTTCCCATCCCAAAATAGAAATTCTAGAGAATCCTAAATTAATAAAGGATCTCATTTTAATATTTTTTCCCATCCCAAAATGGGAGGTAGGATCCATTTAACTCATCAGACTTCCATTTTCATTACTACTCACCCATCTCCAACAATAACTTATATTGTTCTAGAGAGTAATACCAATAATCCAACAGTAACTTATATTATTACTCACCCATTTCCATGACGGGAATGGTTGAATTTTGATGATAAAGTCCAAAGAACTTTAAACCAAGGATTGGTATATGGTGTGCGGAAAACGTGGTGTGGAGATTGCTTCCAAGTGTACCATATTTATCACCTGCCATGAAGCCCCAAACATATCTTCTTCTTCTTCTGCTCCGGATGATGGATGAGTTCTACCATCGCTCATTCCACTATCGTAATAACGGTGGTGTCACCGCTCACCATCAACAACTCCTACAAGATCACAAATTACACCCAATTACACTTTTATCATGACAGAATATGAAATCTTTTTTCTCTGGGTCTAATTTGTCTCTGCAAAAATAGCTATATGAAATATCATAATGCGTAATTTTGAATAAAAAACAAAACTTTATTAAAATTAGGGCTCTGATATCTATAAGAGTGAGATCGTCCCCTCTCAACTCCAGCAGGATGTCTAGAAAATCCTTCTCTAGCTTCTCTATCACGACCGCCCTCTCTGCTTCTCGTCTCCAACCGATTGCTGATAAAATCGTCTAGAAATGTATGAGCTCATTTTAAATAAGTGGTCAATTCATGGCTCACTACATTTGGTCAAACAATATCAAATAGCTCAAAAATCGCAGTGCTTCCTAGAATTCTACAGCTAGTTATGTTCTCTGTGGTTAGATTGCTTTGCCAAATTCTACAATAACATAAAATACAGAAGAATATTTAGTAAACAGGGTGAAATTTACTCACATTGTAGTGGAATGTGTCCTCTCTCACACACATCTTTCATATCCTCATAATGGTTTATTTATAAATGTGGCCTCTACTACAGTGCAAGGCGGTTGACGGAGGTGATTTGAAAGCAGATATTACTTCTGCATTCATGTTTCACCAAATGAATTAATTGCTAACATTGTTCATTTCAAACATTGCATCACAAAATAGATATTCAAGACAACTTACATTATTCCACTTAAATATCTAAAATCCGGCAACCTGTAAAGTAAAGACAATAATGGAGATGTCGAATTTGACACTTTCCAAGCAAGGGCATCTTCAAAAAGGTTTATCTATAACCCTTCTTCCGATCACTACCTATTCTCAAAATACAATATATATCTTTTTCTTGCATCTAATTAATCATCTTATTATATATTCTACTCTCCCTTATTAAAGTTCAAGTTGAGTGTTCTTTTTGGATTATTCATCCTCAAAATTTGAATTGGCCAATAATGGGTTTTGTGTGAAAATTTTGTTGAACATAAATTATCTCCCTTTTGCTTTCAAGTAAATTATATTAGGATATTTGTTTGGTGAAATTATTCATTTTGACAATATAGAAGAGGACACACTTGTTGAAGTCCTAATTGGTGGAAAGGAATTTTTAATATATAAATCTTAGTACTTGATGGTTTTATTGGTTAGGAAATGTTTGTAGGATTGGAATTGGAATACATAAAATTCATTAAACAATATCTAGAGTCATCTCTATAGATAATAAAAGTAGTGAAGTCTTAAAAACCACATTGTTGAAAAACACAGTCTTAAAAACACAATGTTGAAAAATTCATGTGTATTATGTGTGTGTGTGTGTAGACACCTAAATTCGTATCTACGCCCTCATTCATCCGCATGCGCATATTTATCCATCTTATGTATTTAATCAAATGCCCACTTATCCTATCATTATTCAAATTCCTCAAATAACATTAATTAATTAAGTCCCATTAATTAATTAATTAATCATTTGATCTTTATTAATTTACATTAATTAATTAATTCTCTTTTATTAATTAATTAATTAATGATACCCATGTTATGTTTGTGGAACTGTTTTCATGTTAGAGTGTGGTACACCTTCTATGTGTTACACTCGGGTATTTTTTCGGGTCTCGCTCGCCGATGAGCGCAAGATCAGGTTCGGGGGCGAAGCCCCCGATCGACGGGGCTCGAGGGCGAAGCCCCCAAAGCAAAATTTCATGGCTGGTTTATTAACCCATGGGTAATGGGTAACTGCATGGGCTATTTTTTTGGGCCCATAGTTTTTTCAAGACCCATTGTTTTGATACACATGCTTTTGCCCATTGTTTTGATACCCACAATTTTTTGCCCATGGTTTTGATACCCACGGTTTTGTATCAAATCGCTTAAGCAATTGTCTATTTATATGGTCTTATGCATATGATGCATATACAAACAAATGTCTTGCAGATGTGCTTTGAATTCGGGTGTGAATTCTCAGAGAGTTTGTTAAGCATAGCTCCAAACGGATCTGGGGTATTGATTGAGAGAGTGAGACTTGTAATAAAATCGAGCAAGTGATTCTTGGTGGACGTAGCCCAAATTGGGTGAACCACGTTAAATCTTGTCTCTCTCGTGTTGTGTTATTTATTTTTTACTTTTATTTGAGATCTGTAATATTTTCTCGCATATTAGTTTCTACTGCGTTGAGATTCTTGTAAGGGATTATTCCGCATATTTTATCTCTTATTCCTAACAACCCACATCCACATGTCCTAATCAGCTTTCTATCAGGAATGCTTTCATTCCAAATATACATCCTATGCATCCCTATGTTTTTTCTAACCTATCCTTGTCTCCAACTCACCTACACCTCATTCTAAAACAACCTCTTCATGCCTAATGCTTTAAAGCATTCAACCAACCCTTAAAAATAATGGAAATCATGCTAAAAATATAAAAATATTCTTATTGGGGGAAACTTTCCCTGAATCGGCAATGTGACCCAGCTTGGTCGCCACCAACCCTATAAAACTAGTTTCTTCCTTTCCATTCATCATCGAAAATCAAGTGTAAACAACTTTTCTCAAGCTCAAACAATCTTTCATGCCTAAACATTCCATAATCCATTACAGACCTCCCCGAACCTCTTTGCAAAGTGTGCATGCATCAATCAAGATCAGATTTTGTGATATTTTCATTGTTTACATAGCTTCAATCAGCTTTATCATATTATCTTGTATCTTTTATATCTAACCTTTTATAGGAATAGATAATCATCGCAGAGCTCACAAATTTGTCATCAACTTTCTTCTGCGAATCCATTCTTGCAAGTTGATCATTTGGTTTTCCTTCCTTTAGCTTTATCAATCCCTATCATAGTCGCCGTTGACCCTATCTGGTCACCATCGACTTGGCCTCAACAATTCATTGTCTTCTTTCCTCCAAAGCTACCTTCACCCCTGCATGTGCTTAGCCTTTGTTTTAGTCTGCTAATCCCTCATCCATCTCCTCTATTACAAGAAATCAACCTACTTTCATCTCATTCGATATCAACAAAGGTCCTCGCTTCAATCCCCATCCTCAATCCTTGTTTCTTATTGTTTCCCTCGGTTTCTATTCCTTCATATTTCCTCTATAGGGTGACTTCTAGCATTTCTAGGCTTTTACAAACTTTTCAAATTGCGCTATGATTATGCACATATCTTCATATTTCTCTTGTTTTCTTGATCCATCCCTCAAGTCGTTGTCAACTTGTTTTCGCATAGTCCGGGTCACCGCCGACCCCACTGTATATTTTCTTTTCAGTTATTTTAATCAAATCTATATCTAAATCAATCAATAAGACTTTAAGATTCTCGTACTTTTCCATTCTCTGCATATTATCGATACGTTTCCTTTTTCATCACTTTTGGTCTAAAATCGGGGTTAACATCCACCGAGGAAGTTAACACTTCTCGGGTCCACTTTGTTGGGAAACCCCGCCCAAACCATCTAATCCAAAATCATTTTCGCTTTATTTGCATATTTTATCCAATTTGCAGCAATAAGAATCAACCATCTAGTGTGTATCAAGCATCAAGTATCCGAGGTAGCATAAACCCTTTATCCCTTCTGAGTTGGCTAGTTTCTTTAGTAGCTAGTGCATTAATTTGATTAATAACGAGAAATTTGGAAAACATTCCTGACATGCTCGTGGGACCACCCTTTAGGTGGTTTCTTTATTTTCTATATCTTGTTTTTTCTTACTAACATCAGAAGATGAGGCCTTGTTTTATTGCTTGTTCTATTCATGGATTTGATGACTCATCATTCAAAAGTGCATACAAATAGGAAAAGCACTATCCAGGTATTCTTCTTTTCCTTATTTACTCCTTTTTGCATTGTACTTTCCATCCCTGTTTGTGTCCTCATCCAACATCACATTTTGTTTTGGGCTTAAAAGAATATTTTTTTGCATCCTTCTTTCCCACATAGCTTAAATAGGGGTTTAATACTCTGCATCTCACACTTTACCACACACAACCTTAAACCTCACAAACCAAATTAACACATCAAAACATTCCTTTACCTAGTTTTCTGATTGGGATTTCATCACCCAACAATAGACTGCCTCAAACATTTCCTAGCCATAACAAACCTGAAACCAAACATAGTTTACCTTCTCCTATGTACTGGTTAACCATCCCCTTTATTTTTCACACATTCTTAATAATCAAACATAAAAGAATTTTTTTGCTTTTCTTGCTTGGGTAAAAACTATTTTCATTCCCATAGTCACTCGTTTAGCAGCCAAAAGAATGGAACAAAACTTTGCTTCCACCAATCCTTTTCTCAACAAATGTTCTCTATAATAGCCACCTCATATGTACCCTTGGGCACTCAACCTCTCATCTATGTCTCTCACCTAGAACCTCTTGATATTTCAAAATAATGATCTCAATATGCAATTAGAATAACTTTGCCACTTTGAGGCGGAAACCTCCAAACCATATAATAAGACTCAAATGCTCAAATGATAATGAACTAATACCTATAATCCCCTATATATACTATTCATATGCTATGGCCATCACTAAGGCCGACCTATTAAGCATGAGAAAGTATAAATGATATAATAAAATGATATGGTAAGCCACAAGTCATCTACTCATATCCTAATACAAGCAATAGGTTAAGGGTATAGCATGCCCTTCCCCTTCAAACCAACATTGTCCTCAATGTTGAATAATCCTGGATGTTGCTGAAAAACCTTCATCCTCCCAGGTTGCATCTTCTATGCTTAGATTCTTCCACTTGATCAGATATTCCTTAATGTCTCTGGTTCTCAACCTCTTAGTACGTGTTTGCAGAATCTTCTCTGGCTCCAAAATGATTCTTCCTTCCTCATCAAGTTCTGGTAACTCTGTATGGGCTTCAAATTTCTATCCAATAACCTTCTTTAGGCATGAAACATGGAATACTGGGTGTATGTGTGAAGATGGAGGCAACTCTAGTTTATAAGCAACACTTGCCAATTTTCTGTAGAACCTGATAAGGGCCATAATATTTAGGAGCAAGTTTGTTGTCCTTTTTCTGTTGCTTTAGGGACATCTGTTTGTAAGGCTGGAGACGTACAAAACCCAGTCACCAATTTCAAAATGTCTTTCACTACGGTGTTGATTTTCTTGTTGTTTCATCATGTTTTGTGCTAATGCTAAATTCTCCTTCAAACTAGCCAAAACATGTTGTTGATGTTGAATGTGTTCCTCAACATCTCTAACCTTAGTTTGCACCCTCAAGGAAGAAGTGATAGAAGGTGGATGGTAACCATATAATGCTAAAAATGGGGTCATTTGAGAAGAGGTATGAAAAGATGTGTTATACCACCATTCTGCAAGTGGTAGCCATTTAATCCACCTTTCTTGCTTATATGATACAAAACAATGTAGATACCCCTCTAAGCATTTGTTGACCACTTCCATTTGCCCATCAGTTTGAGGATGATAAGATGAACTATGAGCTAGTTGAGTACCCAAACATGAAAATAATTCCGTCCAAAAATTACTTGTGAAAATAGGATCATGATCACTTATAATTATCTTTGGGGTTCCATGTAGCCTTTGAACTATCTCAAAAAAATAGATGTGAATGTATTGGCTGTAAATGGATGTGATAGGGCACAAAAATGGGCATATTTTGTGAGCCTATCCACAATCACGAAAATAACATTCTTACCCTCTGAACAAGGCAATCCGGTGATGAAATCCATGGAGACCTCCTCCCATCTCTAGCTAGGAATTGGTAAGGGTTGCAACAGACTTGGTGTCTTAATTATTTCCCCTTTGTTTGGCACACTAAACACTCTAATACAAAATTTTGTACATCCCCCTTGAGTCCTTCCCAAAATAATTCTCTTTTTATTCTATGATATGTCTTCAAAAACCAGTGTCCTCCAATAGGTGAGGCATGTAGCTCTGCAAGAATCTTATGCTTCAACTCAGAATCTTTACTCAAGTATAACATGTCCTTGTACCATAGGGCATTACCTTTCCACTCAAATTTGTTAGATGTCATAGATCCTTGCTTGATATTTTGTATTAGATATTGTGTATCCTTGTCTTGATCCCATTCCAATCTTGCTTCATCCACCCAATCGGCCATCAACATGGACATTCCACATAGTAAGGCATCTGCGGATGTATCCCTTACGACAACGCATCAACTACTACATTTTCTTTACCCTTTTTGTATATGATTTCAAAATCATAACCCAACATTTTTGTTACCCACTTTTGTTGTTCCTCAGATGATAACCTTTGCTCCAAAAATTATTTGAGACTATCATGATCATTTTTACCTTGAAGTGTCTACCCATGAGATAGGGCCTCCATTGCTTGACCACATGAAGAATAGCCATCATTTCTTTCTCATAGACAAGTTTGAGAAGATCTTTTCCTTTGAATTGGTGACTCTCAAATGCAATTGGTCTTCCTTCTGCATTAGAATTGCTCCCAATCCACGATCTGAAGCGTCACATTCAACAATGAAGGTTTTGAGAAGTTGGGAGTAGCCAAAAACTAGGGTGTTGCACATGGCTTCCTTCAGCTACTCAAAGGATTTAGTGGCTACGTCTATCCAATGGAAGGCATCCTTCTTTAGCAATGCAGTGAGTGGGGTTGCTATTCTACCATATCCCCACACAAATCTTCTATAGTACCATGTTAGTCCTAGGAACCCACAAATATTTTGAGAGTTTTGGGCCTTGGCCATTCCACCATAGCTTTGATCTTCTGAGGATCAACTTTGACACCTTCATGGGATACAATGTGACCCAAGTACTCTACCTCTTGTACACCAAAAGAACATTTGGATGGCTTTGCATAGAGAGTATGTTTCTCCAAAACTTCCAACACTTTATTTACATGTTGTAAGTGTTCTTCCCATGTCTTATTGTAAATCAATATGTCATCAAAGAAAACTAATACAAATTTCCTTTAAAATGGCCTAAAAATAGTGTTCATCAAGCTTTGAAAGGTTGAGGGAGCATTTGTAAGACCAAAAGGCATTACCAAAAACTCATAATGGCCCTCATGAGTCCTGAAAGCCATTTTATGAACATCTTCCTCTTTTATTCTAATTTGATGGTACCCGAATGAAGATCTAATTTTGTGAAATAAATAGCACCATGCAATTCATCAAGTAAATCATCAATTACTAGAATAGGAAACTTATCTTTGATGGTGTACTTGTTGAGTTCTTGGTAATCTGGACACATCCTCCATGTTTCATCCTTCTTACATGTACCATGACCACTGGTGAAGAATATGCACTCTGGCTATGCCTGATGATACCTACCTTCAACATTTCCTCAACCATTTTCTCGATCTCACTTTTATGGGAATATGGGTATCTGTATGGTCTGATGTTAGGTGTTTGGCTCCCTGGAATCAACTGAATGGCATGATCATGATCCCTAACTGGTGGTAGTCCCTTTGGAATTGCATCAAAAATAGATGAGTGAGCATCAACAATCTTCTGAAGATCGGGTGGCATTGAAGACTTTGTATTTTGTACTTCTATGGAAAATAACTTTGTTATAAATCCATCTACTCCTTTTATAAAAACCTTCTACATCTGATGAGAGCTAATAATCTATGGAGACTTAGCTACCATCCCATTCAATTGTATTGTCCTTCCATCTTGAATGAAATCACATGAACAATTCTTGGAAATTCATCTCTATAGTACCTAAGGTTGTGAGCCATTGGACACCCAAAACAATATCTACCCCTCCCATAGAAATAGCAAACATAGGTGAGTCTAACATGTAGTCTCCCATGGAAAGCTTGATACTATGGCACTTTCCTGTGCACTTGATTGTCCCACCATCCGCAATCATAACTTGCATTTAAGAGCTGGGTAAATAAAACAATTGAGGTGGGCAACTAACTTACTATTTATGAAGTTATGAGTACTCCCTGAGTCAATCAACACCGTCACCTTCTATTTTTTGAGATAGCCAATAACCTTGAGTGTTTGAGGAGTACTAATACCTAACAATGCATGGCAAGAAATTGTAGGTTGGTGATCCTCTACTTCATCTTCTATTGGTTCCTCAGCCTCTCCTATAATTTCAGCTTCCTCATCATCCTCATTACCTCCATCAATATAGAACAAATTCTTCTCAGCACATTTGTGTCCCGGTCCATATTTTTATCACAGTTAAAACATAATCCTTTTTCTCTCTTTTCTTCCATTTGTTGAGGAGTCAATCTAATTGGCCTAGAAATGAAGGGGAAGAGATACTACGGTCTCTGGTGTTAATGAAAGGTGGCCTCCTACTACAAAGAAATTTTTCCTCTACTCGACATGCCATGATAATAGAATCAGAAATCTTGAGTGGATTAAACATATGTACCTCATGCTCGATGTGGTCCTTAAGACCCCCAAGAAATAGGTCATTCAAATTCTCTTCTGAATATTCTCCACCCTTAAGGATAGGTTCTGGAATTGATGCACATAATCTTTGACTGATCTTGTTTTTCCGTAACTTTGCTAATTGACTAAAGTAGTTCTCTGAAACACTGGAACTATAGTGTAATTACAACTCCTCGGTAAAAATTGTCCAGTGACACCAGACCATTCTTACGCCTCTAGACACAAACCATCGATACCAAACAAATTGGTCTAGTTCAAGATACAAGGATGCCAATGTCACCTTTTGTCCTAATGGTGTTTGATGTAACTCAAAGAAGTTCTCCATTTGATTTATCCAATTTAGGGATCCTTACCATCAAATTTTTGCATATCCACTTTCGGCATCATGTTCCGTGGTTGCGAATAAGTTGGATTCTAATTGGGCTGGAAAAGTGATCCAACATGGTTATTTTGTCCATGATTTTGAACTGAAGATCCTCCTTGGTTGATATGGGGTGGATTTGGGCCATATTTTTTACCCTTTACATGTTGCATGATATCATCCAACCGTTGATTGATTTGTTTTATGTCTCCTTTAGAGGCCATCTCAGATTGTACATTTCGTAGCTCATACTCAAGTTGGCTCACCTTATGATCAACTAAGGTAAACCCTAGTGCTGAGGAATCTGTATTTACCCCTTCTAACTCCATCTCTTCAATCACTACCCCATCTTTATCTGGGGTTTTACCCGAGTAACTGATTCTTTTTGCTCTTGTGGAAGGCCCGCCATGATGTCAAACCTTAGGGTTTAGGTTTTTGATACAAATTTAGCTTAAAAGGAAAAACACAAAGAATATACTAATACTATTTTTTTGAGAGCTTTCCAAAAATGTAAAGAACTTGAAAACATTCCACAATTTGCACCCTAGGAGCGATTTTATGAAAAACCTAAATTTGTAATAAATTTTGCAAAATAAATCAAAAAATTTTGAAATTTTCAGGGAACCTTACTTGAAATGTTTTAAAACTCTGGTAAAAATATATCCCAAATTTCTCTATTTCATGAATATATATGGAAAAAAAAAAATTGGGTTTTTACCCTAATTTTGGCCCATATCACAACTCTGATACCACTTGTAATGAAATTACTTGTATAATTTAGATTATGAGAAACAATAGAACACCAAATAACACAATATTTCATAATAATGATCTCAATATGCAATTAGAATAGCTTCGCCACTTCGAGGGGGCAACCTCCAAACCATATAATAAGACTCAAATGCTCAAATGATAATGAACTACTACCTACAATCCCTATATATACTATTCATATGTTATGGCCATCACCAAGGCTGACCTATTAAGCATGATAAAGTATAAATGATAAAATAAAATGATATGGTAAGCCACAAATTGGCTACTCATATCCTAATAAAGTAATAGGTTAAGGGATGTCTCTCACCCGTAACCTCTTGTTTACACTACAAATTTAGGAGAGACCAACCCATTATTTTACCATCAATCTATCCCATCTAGACCATCCACCCCATGATCAGTCCAATCAGAACCCTCTGGACCACCTAAGGTCCCTCTCGGTGATACCATGTTTCAAGAACTTTTGGATGCCAATCCAATTGCACTTCAATATTATCTCCTTAGGAGATCAACTTAGATTCCCCATGCCATCCCTTTGCTCCAACAAATTTATCCCTATCAAACCAATCCTCAAGCCACCCACCTGTAGTTGATGAGATTTAGTAGCCCATCTTGCTTCCTCCTCTACCAATCCTTCAACTCATCGAATACCCAGATAATCACCCCTATCCCTCATAATCTCCCACTGATCAACACAATGATCAACACTACTCTTCCCCTCACTTATTTGGCCCTATCCCCATTAGTGTCCCTACTCAATATGCCCAAACATCATATCCCTTGTCTGAAAAGTATGATCTTCTTACATCCAAAGCATGTAATCAATACTTCTCAGCCCCATTTCACGGTGCTTTACATTATGCAATATCTAACCCTTTTCAAAAAAATATCAACCTATTCATACCCACATTCCTACTCATCACCTGCCACAATATCCTACCCAATCCCAACAATCATATCATCTTCCTATCACCCAAAAATAGTTCTTTCAACAACCACCCTTTCAATCACATCCCATGGCTTACCCCTAAAAATTCCTCAAACACCAACACATCCACAAGTTTATCAAAAACCCATCCAACCACTTCTTACATGCAGCCACCACCCCTCATCCCCAATAGACTCTTTCAAATGATCCCATGCATGCCCTTGTAAATAGGTTAGCCAACCTTGAAGCTGCAACTTTAGGGACCAAGGTCTCATTATCATATGAGAAAATCTACAATGATCCCATTCACCCATCCATACCAATTAAACCATATCCTCTACACTGGGAATTTCCAAAATTTTTCTAAGTTAATAAAAAGAGATCCAAACTAAGTTCATTTACCAATGATTTGATTCCATGATAACATGCTTCATTTTCCCATGTCCTTGGTTGGTCCCGCCTTGGACTAGTATAATAACATCCCCAATATTCAATATTCTCTTTCTCCCAACTTGTGTAGTTATTTCTAGAACATTTTTCGATTAACATTGCACAAAAAATAACCATCAATGATCTATATGCCATCCAAAAATTTGAAGATGAATCCATTACAAACTTTGTCACATGATGGTGCCTCACTATAATCCAATTATCCTTTCCTCTTCCATAATATGACCTCATCAACCTCTTCTCATGTTCATGTGTGAAGCATATATATTCAACTTTACAAATCCAATCATTTCAACCTTTGACGAAGGCCTTCACCATGGCCTAAAAACTTGAAACACATGCCCTCAAATAGGTCCATTTAAAACTCAAATCAAATAAACCCAAACAATAATTTACTAAATCATCCACACCAAATGACAAATCAAAGGCAAAGTAAACTAATTTTGTGTTGTTAAATCATCTCCCACATCTACATCTAACACATGGAATCAACAAAGATTCACTCGACCAACCCAACTACACCCCCCTTAGGGAGTCATACAATACAATATTTGACAAAATTAATGACATTCAACCTTTCACACTTCCTCCTATCCGACCAGTTGATGAGTCAAAACTGAAACTTATATGGTATCGTGAAGACCACTATTACAAGTATCACCAAGTCTCGAGGCCATGACATAGAAAGATGTCATACTTTCAAATGATTTGGTCCAAAGACTCATCGATCAGGGATCTTCAAGTCAACAATCCAAATGCTTCACCCAATCAACCCCTTGATATTTTCAAACAACCTTTCCTAAATCATACATCAACAAGCCAAGATACCACTTCTACCATAACCCAAGCACCTAATGCTCATACTATAAACACCTTGAACACTAATGATCAGGAGCTTGTTCCATCCACAAACTTCATCATTGACCACCTCTATTCCTTTGACATCCTCCCCACATATATACATCTACATTTGTCTTGAGCTACTCCTACATCTACAACTACCAAAACCCCATTAGCAAATATATCATTTATGCCCTTAGAGACATTCATGAAACAACCATTTTAGTCTAACTATTCCCATATCTCGACATTGGTCCTTCATCAACCCCATCCACCTTATCACCCACTTCATCCATTCTATAGTAATCTTGACCACCTCTGCCCATGTCTATTCCACCCTTGCTTGGCATACCATATGTGGAACCCCTATAATTCCTCCTCCCACACTTTATCCATACCAACTATTATGGTTACATCTATGCCACCACTATTCTTTTTCCCCCAACTTTTTTATTTGAGGAATGTTTAAAATAACTTTACCTTTAATGACCTCAAACATCTATCTTCCATGTCATCAACACAATCCCCTCAATCCTCATCTTCCACGGATCATCTCAGACAGATGTTGTTTCCTATACCCGAACCAATCATAACATCACCATCTAACTCTCTAGTTAATATTGTTGATGCTCCTCCTAATAGTGTGTCCCCACATACAAAACCTATGATCCCTCCTAGGGTAAACCATCTAATCCAAAATCATCTTCTCTAGAACCATAAACATTTCAACTCACCAATCCAAGATCATCCTACACCAAAACACCAATCAATAGTAAAATTGAATCCAAATCTTCAAAGCATCAATACACTTGGGTCTTATCTCTCCAAATTATCCATAAGCATACATATTATGTCTTCTAGCACTCTAGTTAGATCATAAACAAAAATATCTTCCACCACTTACTACAAACCTCTTGCAATTACACTTCCTCCTATCAAGGCCTTCGACCCAAAAGGAAAGAATCCTCTATGGTTCAATCCTAACCTTATGTGCGCCTTTCATCATATGCCTGGGCATGACACTAAGCATTGTAGAGCGCTCCAGGATATTATTCACAATCTCATTGAAAAGGGAGACTTTCCTTGGACCAAGAGTCCCTTCCTTCCACATCTAGTTCGACATCTGTTATTTACCTTCTAGAGAGGACTCACCTAGTGATGACCCTCCTTTGTTCATCAATGTAGTTCGAGTAACCACTTCGATCCAGCCCATGCGAGCCCAAATCATCCTCTGAACCAAAGTTTAAGACCTTCATTGCCATCCCTCCTCCTAAGGAGTTGGCTACATCATCAAAACCAAAGGTTTTGTTTTTAGCAGCTCCTAAAGCCTATCAAAAAAGTATCGTTAGAATAACTTCATCAAGCCCCATATCAAAAAATGTCACTCTATGAGCTCATCCAAAGCTTCGCCATATCATAGACATGATCTTATTGAAGCCTTGAAAATGTATTCTAACATCTAATGATGAAGCTCACCCTTCACATCTCTTGTAGGGTCACTTACTACTTCTACTACTATATCATTTAATGAAACTTGAAATTCCAGACATCCCGCTAGAAGAACATGACCTTCCCTCTTCATTATGGTTAGGATCAATGATACATTCATTCGAAGGTCCATGATCGATAGTGGGGAAAGCATTAATATCATCCCTTCACATACTTCGATCAACTTAAGATTCCAAAGGAAACTATCACTCAAACACATGTGGTCCTTCATGCCTTTAATGATGCCATCACTCCCACCTTGGGAATGGTTATTCTTCCCATCTATGTTGGTGAGAAGCTCATCCATTAGACCTTTTATATCATTGAAGGATAATTTTAATATAATGTTCTCCTTAGGACGACCATGGATCCACGCCATGCATTGTGTCCCATCAACACTTCATCACTCCCTTAAATATGAGCATGAGGAAAAATCCTAATGCTTCCTAGGATGTTCCTCCCTTCCAAGGATGTAACATGACTTATAGACCAAATGACATGCTCATCCCTAAGGATGATCCATCTACACCATCCACCAGTTCATTCATTCCCTCATCTAAACTCCCTAACAAGGAATCCATGGATAATGTAATGGAAAACTTATGATGGGGGAATATCACCTTCTCATGCTTAACACCCTTCCTACTCCCAACCATATTGGTAGACCTGATAAGGTGCCTATGTACCAACCAGACATTAGGGATGTTGTCCTTTTAGTCCACCACATCATCACACCAATCTTATTTATGGTGGCATTGATATCCCTTCTTCTCACATCGATGAAATTCCACACCAAGCTTTATACTGGTGGCTTTAGCTTTCTTGACAACCCATATTTTGCCTATAACTATTTTCATCATTGTGCATGGAATGGATTTGGCTTGGGCCATTACGAACATGGCCCACATGGCCTTATTCCTGATCAATGTCATAAACCTTACGAAAAATTTTGGGTTAGGCTATAAGGAGCATCCTCTGATCCCATCCCACCATCTAGAGATACTGATGGACATGCCTCCTCCACCTCCTTTGTCTTTTTTGACTTTTGAAGATGAGGGCATGCCTTCTCTACCTCCTCCATATTTTCCAACCCTCGAGGATCTTGTCATGCTCAAGATATGGACATACCTTCTTTACTTTCTCCATCTCCTCTAGACTCCCAAGGACATGAACATACCATCCCCATATTTCTTGACTCTTGAGGACATGGAACTAGATGACACCATTTCCATTTCCTCTAATTTTTTTTTAGTCTCCACCATAACTTTGGGACCAATCACCTATCAGTGTGACAATCGACTAGGTCCCTTCCTCTTTTCCATCCGAGATGATAGAAGAAGATTATTCTACCATTGATGTCCTTCAATGTGTTGATGATGATACCATCCTTTCCCACATGGGGGAAAAATATTCTTATCTTCAGAAGACCTTACCATCTGATTCACCTACTCTTCTTAACAAAGCCACCATCGATGTCAATATCGGGACTCCGCAGGAGCCTCACATTCTCAAAGTGGGCCAATCACTTGATCCACATGAGCTAGAATATTTCACCACATTCCTCTCCCATCATAGCCAAGCATTTTCATGGTCATATTCAGACATGTTGAGTCTTGACCCTCTATCATCATCCACAATATCATCACTTATCCCATGTAAACTAGTAAAGTAAAAGTTTCACCGCATGCATCCTCATGTTTCTCTCCTTGTTAAAGAAGAGTTACAATGCCTTTTAGTAAAAATTTCATCATTCCCATTGATTATCCCCAATGGGTTTCCAACATTTTCCCCATCGCTAAAGCATTGGAAAACTTCACATATGCACCGATTTTTTGAAATCTCAATCTCGCTTTCCCTAAGGATGACTTCCCTCTTCAAACATTGATCAACTTGTGGATCTTACCACAGGTCATGAGATGATTTCTCTCATGGATAGTTTCTCTGGTTACAATCAAATCCTCATTGCACCAAAGATCAACACAAAACCTCTTTCATTACCCCTTGGGGACCTTTTTCTATCGCGTCATGCCCTTTAGGTTTAAAGAATGTTAATGTTACTTATCAGTGGGCCATGACTTACATATTTCATGATCTCATCCACAAAACCATTGAAGACTATGTTGATGATCTTTTAGGAAAATCTAAGCATCAACGTGACCATATTTCCATTCTCAAGTCCTTTTCGAGTGCCTCATTCACTTTTTCCTTCATCTTAATCCAACCAAGTGTGTATTTGGAGTCTTAATAAAAACTCCTTGGATTTATCATTTCTATTAGGGGCATCAAAGTTGACCCCAAAAAAATTAAGGCAATCATTGAAATGCCTCCTCCCACCAATCTTAAGAAACTTTGTAGTCTTCAAGGCCACCTTCAATCTGTTTGTTTTCATTTCATCTTGCAAATTTTTGATCATTGTCAACCTTTTCATCACCTCCTTTGGAAGGACATTGAATTTGATTGGGATCATGATTGTCAAAAATATTTTGATGATCTTAAACAATATCTCTATCTCCACTAATGCTCACACCTCCACATGAGGGGAGCCATTTTATTTGTATATCTCTTCCACTAATCATGCTCTAGGAGCCATGTTAGCACATCATGATGACCAAGGTCATGAGAGGGTTTTATTACATCAGTCACACTCTTCATGACTTGTGAGACCCACTACACTAAAGCTGAAAGGTGTGTTGTGTCTATTCTTTGCTACATCTAAGATTTGAACATTATCTTCTCAATCACAAGACTTATGTCATTACTAGCTTTCATCTTCTTAAGACATTGCATTCTAAACCTTATCACAATGATCATTTCATGGCTCATGCTCATGACAGAGTTTGACCTTGAGTTTATTTCTCAAAATCCATTAAGGGAAAGATATTGTTGACCAATTGGTGAATCCCCTCTTCCCAGTACACATTTACCTCATGAGAAATTTCCAGATGAATCCATTAATCAATTTCATCACAAATATGACACTCTCAAATTCACTCTCTTCTTTGATGGCTCAAAATGTCAGCAAGGGGGAGGCATTGACATCATTCTTATTCCTCCTTGGGAAACTCCTATTCCCCTCACATATAAACTCAATTTTGAGTGTACAAATAACATGGTGGAATATGAGGCCTCATCTTGGGTCTTGAAACCACCATCTTTTTTAGGTGTCCAAATTCTTGACATCTATGGAGATTCCAGCTCATAATCAAACAAGTTAGTGAGTATCAATGTAAAAATGATACTCTTCAAAAATATCATGACATTGTTCATCTTCTTCTTGAAGCTTTTGACTCTTACACCATCCAAGTTGTTCCCGATCAAAAATCATTTCACTGATATGATGGCATCCTCATGTGGCTCATCCCATGGAAAACAGAGGAGTCCAAGCTTCTTGTTTTCATTCATCATCCATGACCAACCTTTTCATGAATTACCTCAGGTTAATCTTATTGAATCTAATTCACTAGACCTTTGGTACTCTCAAATATTTGATTATCTATCCAAATCCATCCTTCCTCCTGATCTCTCCAAAAATGCTAAGAGGTCCTTTCTTCAACATGCTCACTACTATGTGATCCTTGGTAGCATTCTTTATAAACATGGATTTGATGGTGTCCTTCTCTCGATGTCTCAAATCCCATGAAGCCTCTCGAGCCATCCAAGAAGTCCTGATGGTATTTGTGGTGGAAACTTTAGTGGCTTAGCCATTTGCTAAGTGCATGTTCTTCATCTTGGCTATTATTGGCCTTCCCTTAATCATGATGTTGTGAATATGTTAAGAAATGTGAAAAATTTCAGCAGCATTCCAATCTCATTCATATTCCTAGTCAAGCTCTATATTCGACTCAGACCTTTGGCCCTTTTCACAATGGGGCCTTGATCTTATTGGTCTTATTAATCCCCATTTCTTCACAACAAACATCATTCGATCATCACTGCCATTGAATATTTCACCAAGTGGGTGGAATCAATACCACTTACCTCAACCAAATTTGTCCTATCATTAATTTTATTTATCAACACATCATCTTCCGCTTTGGCATTCCCCACAAGCTTGTTGCATGGAAAATGAAAGTCTTTTAAAAATAAAGATCTCAAGAAAATATTGTGATGCATTCAACATCCAACTCATCTTCTCTTCTCCATATTATCCCCAAGCTAATGGCCAAGCCAAAGCTACTAATAAAACCCTTAGAACATTCTTTCCAAAACCATTGATCAAGCAAGGTCGTAATTGGCATCTCCAACTTCCTTTCACCCTTTGGGCCTATCATACTAGCATTCATACCTCCACAAGGGGCTATGCCTTTTTCTTGTTTATTATGGTTCAAGTCATCCTCCTCTCTCGAAGTTCAAATCCCATATTTGTGTGTCCCTTCATGACTTCATCTCTAATGAATATTATCACCAAGCTCATCTAGCACAACTCGAGATACTAGATGAGTGCATCCTTCTCTCTTGAACACCATCATGTTTATCAAGACATCAAACATGCTTATAATAAGAACCTTAAGGAATGTGACTTTAATGTCAGTGACCTTGTCCTCAAAGAAAATCAAAATGTCACTACTCTAGAAAGGAGCCAACGTGGAAAGTTTTCCCCTAATTGGATCGACCATACATTATCACGCATAAGTATGGGTCGGGAGCCTATCATCTAGCCTCCCTTGATGGTAAACTGGAAGTGGAACCACTTAACACATTACACTTGTGACCATTCTATTGTTAGCACATTTACCAATGTGCCCTTAGTCATGTCTTTAGATCATTCCTCCATCTTAGCCCTTTTCCATTCTCATCATGATGATTTGGAACTATGTGGTCTTCCATCACTTCCTAGATGTGACCTTAAATATGGGCACCATGACTCTACCATAGCATTTTCCTTATGGATAGGTTCTCCCTTTTGGTGAGAACTCCATGATCATCACATCCATCTCCCTCTTATTCACCTATTGGAACCATGTAAAGGGTCTCAGGGGTGTCTCTTGTACACTCTTTATCCCCTCCTAAGTGGTCTACTTAGCTAGTCTCAGCTCTCCCCCATGTAAAATCAAAAATCATGGATGCTCAAATCAAAATCAAAGTTATCAAAAATAGACTGATCCTCAAAGGACAATTATTCATGCAAAAAAAAAAAAAAAAAAAATCAAAAAAAAAAATCAAAATAAATAGACCGATCCCTCGAAGGATGGCTATCATTTATTCTTTCCATCTATATATTGTAAAAGTAGACCATACCCTCAAAGGATGGCTACTCCTTATGAAATTTGAAGGCTTCCACATTGATCAACCTTCCATTTTATCAACATCCTAAGAAAGCTTCCCACATTGATCAACTTTCTCTTTCCCTTCCCAGAGTTGGGGCATAGTTTTAGGGAACACCACTTTTGGAGAACCCTCTTCCTCTACAAGTGCATCTCAAACCCTTTTTTCATGTCAACATTAGGTTTATGAGATCATCTCATCCATTTCTCTTCATGATCTTTAAAATGACTAACTATCATTGGTTATTTACTAGCATTTTCTTTGGTCACATGTGCCTTGTTACCTAGGATCCTTTCTTGTTTACCTCCAATGTGGTTGGAGGCATGTTTTCCTCATGCATGATCCTTAACATAATGTAGTCTCATTTGTACCTTTAGGTCACTATGCTTATAGTTGCACCTTATTATCTACTTTTAGTCTATCTCTATCACCAAAATCCCATTGGGCCATACTTATATCCCTTTTTTGGGGCATACTTCCTTCAAAGTCCACCTTTGTGGCCATTTCCACTTTTAGGGCATTTTCTTTTCAATCTCTGAAGTCCACTTTAGTGGCCATATTTACTCTTCCTTTGGGAATTTTACCTTAGATTATCCTAATCTAATTTTGCATAAAATCTACTTGGTGTCTATACCCTTTTCCCCACTTGGGGCATATTTTACTTTTTCCTTTTTTTTTCTTTATGGCCATACTTTCCCCTCTTGGGGCATATTATCTCTTCATCCATATTTTTCGAACTCTACCTTCTTGGCCTTTTTTGTGTCCCATTGGGCACCATAATTTTTATCCTCATTCATAGTGAATGCATAACCTTTTCACTCGATTCCTCATGTATGAAGGATTTCACATACTTTTTCACATATAGTTGTGCATATTTTGATGACTTTCCCATGACCCATTGGTCATCCGGCTTGCATCCATACTACAGTGATCTTCACCCACTCACTGGTTTAGAATGTTGTTTTCTATCTCTGTTGAGACCACAATTTTCCCCTACCGATGTGATATTGGAGTCACCACCATAGTTTTTATCCTATTGTGATCCTTTTTCTTGGGGCATCTTTCCTTGGTTATGTTTTCACCCATCTTTTCATCACCCACCCACCCTTCATCATCTACCTTTTTCAAATGTGTCATCAATTTTCCCTTGGCGTCATCGATCCCCATTTGAGGGGAGCTCATCATCAATCCTTTATCCTCATCCAACCCTTTTTGTTTTTTTTCTCATGGCTTGCTTACCGCAAACCACTCAACAAAAAGGGGAAAATGTAGACACCTAATTTTGGTATCTATATCCTCTTCACATGTGCATATTTTATTATCCATCCTCCCTATTTAATCAAATTCCCTCTTTAAATTTAATTAATTCATCCTTATTAATTAATTAAATGCCCATTTATCCTATCATTATCCAATCCTCATCAATTAACATTAATTAATTAAGTCCCATTAATTAATTAATTAATCATTTGATCTTTATTAATTTACATTAATTAATTAATTCCCTTTTATTAATTAATTAATGGGTACCCACATCCACATGCCCTAACTAAACTTCTATTTTGGAATGTTTTCATTCCAAATATACATCCTATGCATCCCTATGCTTTTTCTAACCTATCCTTATCTCCAACTCACCTACACCTCATCCTAAAACAACCTCTTCCCACCTAATGCTTTAAAGCATTCACCAACCCTTAAAAAAAACAGAAATCATGCTAAAAATAGAAAAATCTTCCTATTGGGGAAACTTTCCCCAAATCGCGTGGCGACCCAACATGTTTGTCGCCGAACCTATAAAACTTATTTCTTCCTTTCCATTAAGCCATTACCGACCTCCACTCCTGCGGTGTGCATGCATCAATCAAGATCAAATTTTGTGATATTGTTATTGTTTACATAGCTTTAATCATCTTTATAATATTATTTTGTATCTTTGTGTCTAACCTTTTGCAGGATTAGATAATCATCACAGAGCTCATAACTTCATCATCAACTCTTTTCTACAAATTTGTTCTTGCAGGTTGATCATTCACCGTACCTTCCTTCACTTCATCAATCCCGCCATAGTTGCCATCGACCCTTTCTAGTCGTTGTCGACTCGACCTTAGCAATCCTTGCCTTCCATTCCAGCTACCTTCACCCCTGCATGTTTTTAGCCTTTGTTTCATTCTTACACTAATCCCTCATCCAACTCCTCTCACATGAAAAATCAACCTACTTCAGCATCCTAGTCACTTTAACCAAGGTCTTGGTTTCAATCCCACCTTAATCCATGTTTCTTATTGATTCCTTGGTTTCCATTCCATCAAATTTTACAAACAAATTTTTAAAAGTTTTACTTGTTTATTTTTTTCAACTAGGTTAATCACTTTCCTTTCAACATTAGGTGGTTTTTTCTTTTTTATGTACTCGCTTCTTTTCAAATTCTTAATATAAGAATATGTATTGTGCTTATAATTAAAATTACAAATATATTCTTTACTAAACTAAAGACATCTTAATATTTTCAACCAAATAATGATTATTAGCAAGTCTTGAAAAATAGTGTGTTTTTCAACATGTTGAAAAACTTTCACACTGTGTTTTTTTTTAACACGTTGAAAACATGTGTTTTTTCACATGTTGAAAACACACATTAGGTGCTTTTCAACACTTGCAAAAATGAGAAGAACAAAATATGACCTATGTTTGTCTTATTCCCTAAAATGTAACTAGAAAAAAAAATTACAATATTGAATCCATATCAAAGTAAATAAAATACAACCCTACTTCCTAGAAGTATATCTAGCTCTATGAAATTGAAATAACACTCATTTCTTACTTGTTTGTCTCTGTCGGTCCTTGATTGCCATGATATCATTTTTCCACTAATTATAATGTCATATTTTTCATCAGATATATGAGATACCAAACTCACCCATATAAATATTTGTATAACGACAAGTGTATTTCATATTTTTTAGAGCCTAACTTATTTTGTGTTTTCTTTTATAGTTTTTTTCCATAATATTGAGTAATTTCTATAACAATTTATTTTGTGTTGCCCTTTTTTTTGTAATATTTGTTTGTAATATTGTGTGATTAACGATGCCAACTTCATGTAATATTTGTTAGGATGGAAGGAGGAACAAATGGGAAAGCATGTACAATCTTCTTATCCAAGAGATAGGAGAGGATAAAATTCAATTCTCTAGGTGAAGAATTGGAATGGACCCCAATTGGATGAGCCTAACATCGACCTTTGTGCAGCCATCCCACTTGGAAGAGTCGAGGCATTTGTAAAGGGAGAAGGTTCCCTTGAAAGTGTTGAGACTACTTTCATCCGCACAAAAACACAACGTCTTTGATAAATTTGATTACAATGAGCATACAACAAAGACATATTCTTTATTGTACCTTGTGTATATTTTTTGTAAATATTTTTGTAAATATTTTTATGTCACATTTGATGTCAACTTAAATGGAATATGTTAATGTTTTTAATTGCAGCTATTGGTGTGCATATGGTCCTGAGGACAATAGGAATAAGCCACCAACATGTAAAAGAGTGAGGAGACATCAAAAGAAAAGGGGTTGCCAATGTCACTTCATTGTGAAGGTGATGTATGGAGACCGATGGTCACGATTATAATATACAATGATTTGTTTCATTATGATGCAAATGGTGAGTGTTTCATGGCATAAATGACACTACTAATGACCTCGTGTTTCTATTTCCCACACTTATCAAGTGAATGCAAAAGTTACATTGAGAGTCTTTTGTTGATGGGTGTTCTATGTGGACACCATATATCAAAACATATAGAGGATCCCTTCTTGGTGGGCATGTTGAACAAGAGGGACCAATTCCTAACAAGAAAGGATGTGATCAATGCATGGAAAAGAGTGCACTCCAAGTGGTCTCAAAAGCACATCGATGATGCCATGAGCGTGAACTTATGACATGCAGAGGAGAGGGACCTATTTTTCTTCTATCAACGACCTAATGGAAACACCATTCCATTCATTATGGGGTTGCAAACACCATGGATGTGTGAGAGAATGGTACAACATTCGCACAATTCCATAATCTCCATGGATTCAACATTCACCACAAATAAATATGGCATAAGTAATCCAAATGAAGTTTGAAAAGACTCATTCTTTCTATAGCATTAATACTCTTCCCTTTTTGTTATATTGCACTTGATGCTAACCTTTGATGTCATTTTTCTTGTAGTACCAATTATACACCTTGTTTGTTTTTGTGAGAAAGAGGTTGGGGTGCCCGTAGCATGGGTCATTTCATCAAGGAATAAGATTGAAGACATCTACGGGTGGTTGGCGGAGGTCCAAAATGAGAAAAATTCTTCAAGCTGATTGGAAGATCAATGCTTTCATTACAGATGATGCGTCGGTTGAAATCCAAGCCATTAGGCAAGTTAAATTTCTATAACATATTTCAATCATGTGAAGCACTTAACTTTCCAAATGGAAATTTATAATTCTTATTCTTATTTTTATATGAATGTTTTTGGATGTCGTGTACTTATATGTCTATGGCATGTGCGTAGGGCATGGTTGAAAAATGTATACAAGTATACAAGCAAGGAGTTGAGGTGGAAGATTTTTGAGAGATTGGGTACCATCATGTATGGTATGGGGATGCATGAAGATTACACCTTCTAAATAATTCAATACTTCATTGATGAATTCAAAGAGGAAACTCAATTCATCGAGTACTTCAAGAAGACTTGGTGTGATAGCGAAGGGCATGTCGGTGGAGTAAGAGCCTTCTAAGTGTTTTTGTTAATTTTCAGCATAAAGGATTACATGGGGATTATATTGTCATTGATTTTGCATTTTTTTGACTTGATAGCCATGTGGGAAAATAATTTTAGAAATTTCACTCATGCAAATCAAGAAACAAATGCATCTATCGAGGCTTACCATGTTATCTGAAGACCAATACTTGTGCGATAAACAAAAAAATGTACTCACCGGATATGGACCATTTGTTTTACACACTTGTGTATAGGGTGGAACCGTTTTACCGACAATAGAGGAAGTTGCAAAATATGGTTTCTTGACCAACTACAAAAAATAAAGACAACTATTTACAATGGTTGAGAGGGAAAAAATATTCCGGATATAGATTACATTGTTCTTCATCCTAATGGACATGAATTGAGGGTGAGGATTCAAACAACCAACAACACTTGGTATTTGGTCAAGTGAATGTGGTGCCTTCCATGTATGGGAATGTGTATGGGCTAGAGAGAAACACATGTAAGCATGTGTTGAAGGCATTAGAGTTTCGTAGGTGATATTTTGGTGTCATCTTTTCAAGCACAAGTGGAAGGTAATTCAAACATATCTTATTTATGGTTTGTTTTTGTGCCTCTATATATATATCATTTATGCCAAGTAGCTTTGTCAATTGCTAAGCATAATTCATAAGGAAATAAGACATCATTTTGTAATTGTGTTCCATTCATGTGCAAGTGCACCTACACATATGTGGAGATAAACACTGTAAATGAGGACATGTTCCTAGATGGCCCCACCTTACCACATCAACAACCACTACCACTAGATGGTAAGAGGTTTTTTCCCCCTGAGGCTAGTTGAAAACCATAATGTGTTTTTCAACTTATATTTTTAATGGTGTTTTTTTTTGGGGTTGTGTAGTGGAAAAAGAAGACTGACTTTATGTTGCATTCATGTGTAGGTGGTAATGCTTATTCACGGTCAAAATGTTGTGAATGAGGGCAATAGAAAAGTTTTCTAGTGTCTAGGAAAGAGCAACCAACATGCTTGGATGGTATTGCACTTATTTTAAGTCATACGATGTTTTTCAACATGTATTGTTAATGGTGTTTGTATTTATAGTGTTGTTTAGTGGAAAAAGAAGACTGACTTTATGTTTCATTCATGTGTAGGTGACAATGTGTATTCACAGTCCAATGTTACGAATGAGTGTAGTAGCCAAGATTGTCCCCTGTCTACACAACAACAATCAACATGCTTTGGATGGTATGAGGTTGGTTTTCAATTATACAAGGAGGTTGAAAAACCCAGTGTATTTTTCAATCCGTATTTATTCTATGTCTATTTTTTATGCAGGGTACACTAAATAACTTTCTATAGTGTGTTATATGTCACAGGTACTCTAGACATTTGGTGGGTTGATGCTAGAAACCAGTTCAAATTTTAGGCTAAACACGTGTAGAGACTTCTTGAAGTCAGTGTTGGATACACCATCGTGCACAAAGGGAAAAATCGAGGCATACATTGCATGTGTTGAGAGGTTTAGGACAGACCTACAAGCATCAAATGCACTAGATTTTACTTTCATTGAGATTTCAATGAGATAACCATCCCCGCATGTGTCCTTGGTTTAGTGCCGAGTAGAAGATGTCATTGTGGTGTGACTAAGAGGCCAACCATTGTAGAATATTTGAACAACCACGCTAAAGACTATGAATGCTTCAAATTTCTAACACCAATCATGCAAAGAGGAGAGAAACGCAACAAGGGGAACCTACAGGTAAAACACTGAATTATTGGCGTGAATGTGACTTCACAAGAAACTTAAATATGTGAGGCAAAGACTAACATAATGATCATTTTTTTCCTATAATGGTAGGTGGCTCGAATACAAATGAAACAAATCCTCTTTGTCATTTTGTCTTTCAACAACTTAGTGTGTATGTGAAGTGAGTATTGAATGTCCTTAAATACAATACATTCTTTTATTATATGTATAGTACAAAGCCTTAAATATTTTTCTAATTTGTAATGTTATGTGTTGTAGATGCAAAGGATATGTAAAGAGATGTATCATAGGTAAGAGCAGGTTGAGGTTTGGAAAGTAAATGTATGGAATGTATATCACCTATTATTAAGATACATGAGAATATATTTTTGGTGTGAAGAGATACTTAAAGGAAGAATTGAAACTAATTGAAATCAATAAATTTTCTGGTGTTTTATGCATCAGTCTTATAAGTAGGAATTTTGTTGGAAAATATGTATGTTTTGGCGTCAACAACTATTTATTATGATCCCATCAAATCCATTATTATGTATTTGATTAAGATCATAAACTTTTATTGAGAGTTTTTATGGTTTGACCACACAAAGTTGTATTTTTGTATAAAGATGTTGGAAAAATAGATATATAAATTTTAATTTTAAAAATTATTTATGTAGAGGTGAGGTTAGAAAATTTAATCCTTTCATATTTTTATATATGTGGATGTGGTCAATTTAATAATTGAAAATTACATTTTAATTTTTTTAAATATCATATAACTTTTAATAAGGAAATTTTGAAGAAAAATAAATAAATATATAACTATATAAATGTGTGTAACTATTTTGTTAAATTTTATATATAAATTTAAAACTTAGAAACTAATTTAAAAACTAAGTTTATCCCATATATATATATATTATATGTATTGATTGAGGGTCCTATTTATTTTGGTGAGAGACATTTATATACATATATTGTATTTTTATATGTAGATGGAAAAATGGATATGGAAATATCATTAATTAAAAACTTAAATTATGTTATGTCAAGAATAATTTTGACACCTTAAGAACACACATTATTTCTTTTATTTTCCATTTTATGTGAAGGTGAAATGAGAAAGAAAGCTTACAAACGTTTTAACTTGGTTATGTTTTTTACAAGGCATCATATTCTAAGATGCGAGGTAATGAAATAATCCTAGATAATTAGAAGATATAACAATTTTATAAGGATAAACTAACAATCATTTTATATTGAATATAAAAGCATTAGACATGTTTTCAAATTTCACATAATGTTTCAATAATCAAATGCTATTTGGTGTTAATGTGTTTGGTTTGAATACATGAATTAATAAATTCTTTATTGGTGCAATCATGATATAAAACTTGTTGACAATTGTTTTGAATTCTAAGAGATGATTTTGCTTCCTAAGTGCATCACAAAATTTGTAGTTGATTTATCATCATCAAAATAGCCTCCACATTTATTATTCAATACCTAGTAAATTTTAAATATGTTGTCAATGGAGTATTTGAGCCCAAATTTCTTTTTCCCTTGCGATATTAAAGCACTCATTTTTACCACCCAAGAATATTTTCTAAGGTTTTGCATGAATTTAAAATAACACCAACTATAAAATAACTTTTTGTCGAGTTGAATTACATATATCATAGTTTCATTTAGGTTTTTGTATTATGTATCTACATATTTGAGTTATTATCGATGTTAGTTTCATATTGTTATATGGGCCTCGCTTGGGGTTTACACTATGTTTTATTCCAATATTTTTTAAAACTTCACTAATGTATTTATGTTGTATGATGAAGATTTACTTTGATTTTTGAATCACTTCAATACCCAAATATTAATGAAGGTATCCCAAATATGTCATTTTAAAGCATTCCATCAATTTTAATACAATTTTTGCAATGTACATTTCATTGTTTCATGCAAGGTTAAGGAGAAGATCATCTACATATAAAACTAAAAATACAATTGTTTTGTTAACTATTTTGACAAATAAATTTGTATCTTCAAATTCAAAACATTTAAAATTCATGTATATGAGGTTCTGAATGATATTTTTTCATACCATACTTTTTGGTCTTCAAATTCAACCTTGGAAATATTTTTCCAACTTGCACACTTTATGCTTTTAGTTATTTACCATCATCGATAAATCCTTCTGGATGAGTCATGTGCATCGTTTCACTAACATTACCATTTAGAAAAGTAATTTTTACGTCCATTTAATGAAATTTACATCCATTTTTAATGCCAAAAGAAAATAAATTATAAATATTAGTCCATTTTGTTGTGTAGGTGAAAATGTATCATTATAGTGTATCCCTTCCTTATGGGAAAATTTCTTTTTTGACAAGATACGTTTTATTTTTGTTAAGTGATCCATATTCTCAAAAATATTTACTTATAACCAATTGATTTACATGTGTTTGGAGGATCAACCAACTTCAATCCCATTTATATTACAAGGGCATTTTCATTTTCAATTACATGAGATAATAAATATTGAATTTATTCCCAATTATATATCCCCTTCACTATTTGGGATTTCTTTATCCATCTCCTTGTAAACATAAAATTTAATATAGAAAATTTCTGTGTTGACTCAAGTATTGATCTATGTTGGTTGTTTCCTTTGACAGCTTTCACAAAAATAACATTTATCATGAATGAGATATTTATAATTATGTTTATGATATAAAATATATTTCTTTTGAGGATTCTTTACTATTATACATTTTTACTCTTGTGGTCCAACTTGTTCCTTTTCTCCTTGGAATCAATGTGTAACAAGTTCGAGTCTCGTCACTCATTGTTGTCACTATGTTTTGGCTTCACACAATGTTGAAAAACTACATCATGTTTTTCAACATCATAAAAATTGCAAAAAAACTAAATTGGGCGGCTATGTTAGGTTCACGTTTGGCATCTCAATAAAGTTCTCGATGGGTGGATGGATCTTTTAAAAAATGTCTATTATCCCAATAGTTTTTACATCCAAGTGATGAGAAAATCTTTAGATGATTCTTAGATGGATTGAATGGCTTAGGATACATTTATATAAACAATAGATAACCTTGGACTATGTTTTAAACTCAAATGACTCTAAAATCCTTGTAAGGCTAATTAAGATAAGTCATCCATTTTCTAATGATTTTTTGGTAGGTGAAGGATGTGTTCATGATATTTCTTTCTCCATTTTTGCATATCAATGCAACACTTGATTCTTGTTCAAATCTTCGAGGTCTTGGAGATTACATTGATTTTCCTTATTTGTGTATCGAAGTCAAGTGAATCAAAAGTATATGAGCCAAAAGTCTATAGGAAAAAACACTTAAGATAAGTTAATGCTACATGAAATATAGAATAACAAATACATGAACATTGACATTTTATTACAAAGTTGTCTATTCATTTATTAGCATTGCCTTTGGGGGAGTGATTGGTACATTTTCTACAAGTACCCCCTTGGCCTCCATATACAACTTCTTCCATTCTTCCTTGTGATGTTCATGGATTTTAAGAACAAAGTAAAGCTATTTAGTTGATTTTCAGCCATTATCTTGTTTGAGTCACGCAAGGTCTCCTAATTCTTATTGAGAAGTTCCAACCATTGGACATCGACCTCCAACTCCATCTTACTCAAGGAAATTTTTCCAACCCTATCCAACAATTCCTTAACCTTTTGCTCCAAAAGTAACTTATCCAATGTGAGTCTCTCACACTCGCTTTTGTAGAAGTCTACCTTCTTCGTCAAAAATTTGTATGTGTAATTGCATGCCCAAGGGTGGGGAAGTCTCATCTTATTTTTCAACACACCCATCTTCGGGTGTAGGCCTCCCACATACTTTCAAACCCAAAAGTGGCATTTTCAAATGTTTCATAGCATTTTGGCTCCTCTACATTTGTAACCTTGCGTTTTCCAATATTTTTTTCTAGGCCATCCAATGAAACCTACAATTATGCACCCAATTTATATCCATTAGCATTTGTACATAATTGCAAAGAAAATAATGAACTTAAGTGATAATCAACAAAATTGTTTCATAGATGGAAGATATATGAAAGTTTAGCATGCACGTATAACCCAAAAAAACATACATGGAAGAAGCATACAACTATTATAGTCACATAACAAGCATAAAAACATTCTATGCATTATAAACAAAGCATAAATGGATGAAGTTATATCAACCATAAACCATAAACCATAATAATATACCATAAACCATAAACCATAATCACCATAAACCATAATATAATCAACATAACATCTACTTAATATAAACCATAAACCATATCAATATATCAAGCACACAAATTATACGATAAACATCAAACACTAATACATACATAAACCCATTAAATAGTAACAACATCATCATATATACATCTAAAGTAATCAAGGGTCCTCATAATAAGAAATGTTATACAATAAATGGAATGTCACATAACAAGCATAAAAAACATTATATGCATTATAAACAAAGCATAAATGGATGAAGATATATCAACCATAAACCATAATCATAAACCATAAACCATAATCACATAACATCTCATTGCTTAATATAAACCATAAACCATAATCAATATATCAAGCATACAAAATTAAACCATAAACATCAAACACTAATACATAAACCCATTAAATAATAATAACATCATCATCATATATACATCTAAAGTAATCAAGGTCCTCATAATAAAAATGTTATACAATAAATGTCATCATCTCCTCCTTGTCTATCTATGAGGCAAGAGAACTCAATGACTCATATAATCTAGCATGCCTCTTCACATTTTTGTGAACGGAATGAGGGGTGATCCCAAGGGTGGGGGCACGGGATGTCCACGTCTAAGTATGGTGCACTCTCTCATTAAGGCGTAGTGCAACTATAACCTGCTCTTTGTATCATCCTTGAAAGACAACCATATAGTAATTAAGTCAACGTACAATAATCAATCAGTTAAACACATAAATAAATAATCCAATACATTTATTTGCCTCTCATGGAGGAGTGACAAGTTTCATCTCTAAAACATCCCATATCGCAAACCCTTTGACACACTCTATCAAAGTGTCTGCAAATGTGGTAGGGTAGGGCAATGGAGTAGTGGGAACAATGGCCTCAACAATGTTGACTTTGACAGTCTCTGGGGGAATTTTCATGCCATGAGAATGCACATGAGGGCCAACATCACAAACAACTCCTATCCCAATGACTACATCATCATAGACATAAGTTACATTTGACCCCAATGGAAAAAACCTAGAATAACAACAATCTCAACTTATAAGAATAATTATATCTTAAGTTTACTAAAAAAGAATATTGAAAGGTGAATGAGAAAAAGAGTTGAATTACCAATCAACTCTCCTCCTCTCTCAAAGACCCTCACATCATGCCTCTATCCACATCCTCCCTCCTCTCCTCACCACCCTCACATGCCCTCTCAAGCCTCTCTCTCTCACACCCTCCCCTCCTCAACTGCAAGAAATTTCTCCATCTCCACTCTCTTCTGTTTTCTCTTACCTCTCGTGTAACTATCTCTCCAATAAGATCGAGACCAATGAAAAAGAAGGGAATGTCTTGTCGTAACACTTGACCTACAACAACCAATACAACATGTCAAATGAATTAACAACTAAATAAAACAACATACAATTGTCAAACTAATGCCAACTATTTGTTACCTTTTCTTTTTCCTTTTATCAAGCAACTCTCTTTGTCTTTGTAGAAGTTGACTCAAGGGAATGTCATCATCCTACACACACCATCAAAGTGAAGAGTTAATATACACACAATTAAACACAAACTAAATTAAATATACAAATTAAAGTCCAATGAATACGTACAAGATCCTCCATGGGGATGTCAACGTTCCCGCTAGCTACACCACCCTCTTCTCTCTCTTCATGTTCATGAAATATTATTAAGTTAGTGATTTCTAACCATACATAATACAAAAATAACATACTAGATTCTACTAATCATAAATTTACCTCATTGTCGGGTTTTAACCAATCCTTTCTTTCCTTTTCTCTCAACCACCTCTCTTTTCACACCTCTCGCCTCTCCTCCGAATCATATGTGTGCATTTCCTTTTCCACCTCTCTCTTCCCACTCCGCTCAGCTCCTCGAATCGATTTTTGCCTTCCCTTTGGAAAACTCGATCGACAACCCGCCTCCGTTTCAAGTTATAATGATGCCTCATGACATAGACTAGGTTACTCTCTCTCCTCTCTATGTATTTCCTCATTCTATCAGGAGAGAGAGGTGGTCGTTTACCCATATGCTTATGACCATGCTTATGTGGTTGCACAAATGGAAGATTGTGTGACACCATGTGATGGACGTTAAGTTTTTGGAGCTCCCAAAACTTAACGCCCCCACTAATACCACATGTCTATGCTCAAAAATACTGAAGGTGAGCACCCACATGTTCCATTTTGTAGTCAAGAGGTGGTTGTTTGAAAGACATAGATAATTTTGAATAACTCTTAGGAAATCAAATAACACTAATCACTAAGAAAAAACAAAATAAAGTTTTAAAATTCCTCACCTCCATCATAGGCTCTATAAAAAATCTGAGTCAACATGCTCGAAAGATCGATAAATGTATCACCATGAGGACCATCACTCCCTAGAGGAGCATCTCCTGTGACATTAAATTATAACATTTTAATTTACATTTGTTTAAAATAACTTTGAAGAAACATAAAAAAATTGCACAATAAAAACTACTTACCAACGACATGGTTTCCTCCACTGTGAATTGTGTCAAACACCTACATGTCCTGGGATGTGAAGTGCCCTGTTTGAAAAGACAACAAATACAAAACTATTATCCAAACAAAAAATAATACGTATGTTATGATATGAATTACAATAAATGTTCACAAATTAGTATATTATCGTCTCAATATTTTCACATCCTCTCAATGCATAAGAACATATATTGAACAGGGTGGGAAATCATCCAACTTCCATATGTCATGTCTAATTGCATCACCATACCTTTCCCCATAGCTACACATTCTAATACAAGAAAAATTGAAACATATCGTACACAAACTCTTTTTTTTTTTACATTCAGATTGAGAGAATTATGCACAATAAAACATATGTGATAGAGTTAATTTTACACATTGTTTTTCAACATGTTGAAAAACACATTGTGTTATTCAAGACTGATAATAAACTATATTTGTTTCAAAATCTTAACATGCCTTTAGTTTTGTGAAGATTTTATATGAAATTTTCATTGTAAGTGTAATACATAATAATATAAGAATAACACATCAAAACTATAAGAGTATATTATGAAAAGAAGATTGACCTTGCAAGTATAAACCCATACAATTATATTATGTGTTTACTTGTTCACTAGTACATAACATGATTATGTGATACAAAGTGATATAGTATATCAAACAAAAGTGGGGAATACATTTTCAAAATCATTCTTCCACTTTTACAAAATATATAAGGACTCAAGGTAGGCCTCAAAAGGTCAGGTGTAGCATCCCCACTACAATCATTGTCACACTCATCAGAGTCATGATGTGTTTCTTTCCACTTTTCATACCTCCATTGTTCAAGTTCTTCCAACTGGTGATCAACATCATCCCACCATGCAAGGACATTTTCGATAAACCAGGCTAGTTTCCATCTGGAGGTGGGTGTACGATAAGGGTGAACTCATGGTACAGTCCAAGGTAGTCTCTCCATCGAATTATAGGGAGCTTTTCTTCGATCCATCTTCCTGTGATGACATTATACTAGTGAGTCATGAGTCCATGATAAAACAAACTACCATGCCAGACATAACAAACATATTTTCCACTTCCATATTTCTTTGTGACCATTCTCCATTGAAGATTCAGAATGTCAATTTTTTTGTATTTGGTGCAATAGAGAATGGTGGTGACGACCTCACATAATTTGTGAAAGTAATGCAAGGAATTGTGAAGTTGATCAACTTCCATTGTTGGGATGTTGCGTAAGAGTGTCCACATTTTCATTTCCAATCATCCATCTACATAATATTTTAAAAATCCATACAAACAACATATTCATATATACAAATAGATTTTCATATTCATATATTAAAATAATAGTGCAAACAAAGAACATATTCATATTCATATATACAAACACTATTTTTCATATATTAAATGTTGGTTTTATCACATCAACCCACATATTTATCTTTATTATATATTAGATTCAAAACATCGACTAACAATATTATTTTTACTAGAAATATTGTATTTATCATATCAAACTTTATAATATAAAAATTTAAATAAAATAATATAATAGTAATTAACTAATCTCATCCCAATAATTAATAAATACACAAATACATTAATGACATAATATCATACAAATGAATAATTAACTAGTCTAATATATAATATAAGTGTTTATGGACTAAATGAAATATTTGATTAAATTTCTTTTATGGAAACTTTTGCATTCCATTCCACAATCACTAAATCTTAGCCATGAACAATCAATTAAAATCATAATGATGATCAACACTTTTTCATTATATAATAATATTTTATTTATTCAAAAAAGTTAATATTAAAAAATAAAAATCCCTATTATCTACTTGGTACCCTTACAAAAATTATTAATATGACACCTATTTAATATAATTAAATATAATAATATTTTATATTCAAAATAATCTATCTTATATAAAATATAACATTAAAAAAATATTTGATTACATTTTTATTTTTTGCATTCCATTTACAATCACTAAATTTAGCCATGAAAATCAATTAAAATCATAATGATGATGAAGGCTTTTGACAAATGTATAATAATAATTAATTTATTCGATCGCAAAGTTAATATTAAAAATAAAATAAAATTCCTATTATCTACTTGGTACCCTTATAAAAATTATTAATATGACACTATCTAACATAATTAAATATAAAATATTTTATATTCAAAACAATCTATCTTATATAATGTATGACTAAATGAAATATTTGATTAAATTTCTTTTCTAGAAACTTTTGCATTCCATTCCACAATCATGCTAAATCTTAACCATCAACACAATCAATTAAAATCATAATGATGATCAACACTTTCAATTATATAATAATATTTTTTAATTTATTTGGAAAAAAATGTAATTTAAAAGAATAACATCCCTGATCTACCTGGGAACACCCTGTGTTGCTAATGGAAATATGTACCTTCATTTAACATAATTAAATATAATAATATTTTATATTCAAAAACAATCTATCTTATATAAAATATTTCACATGTGTTTTTCAAAAAAATCACATGCACCCATCTCGATGCCCATACATCGGATGCCACGTGGATGCATGGGTCTCTTAGTTTTTTTGCAAATATTTTCCTATTAAAACACACAGAATGCCTTTTCACATTTAAAAATATTCATGCAATCTATCTTATATAAAATATTTCACATTTAAAAAGATCCATGCACCCAAGTTTTTTTGCCACGTTTTTGTGTTGAAAAACACAATGTGTTTTTTGAAAAATGTTTTAAAAAACACAATGTGTTTTTCAAATTGTGGAAAAATACAATGTAGAGGTTACATGATTTAAACTAGGGACTTGCAGATGTGAGCACACACCCACCGATCAAGTTATAACTTCACAAATACAACCTTATGTTTTCAAACTGATTTATTATTAAAATATTCTACCAATGAAATGACAGGGACCGTAAGCCCCCCCACCCCCTGCATGTGCATGTATGCATTTTATGCCCATGCAATGTGAGAGTAATTTGAAAAGAATGATAAACAATTGTTACTTTAAGAAATTATAAGAAAGAATAATTATGTGTAAATGTAGGTAGTGATAGGTTAAGTTGGATGCTCTCACACCGCTATCCCAAGTTTTAAATAAAAAAATTATACAAAAAAATATACACCACATTAGGAAGACACACTATTTACAAACAAAGAATATAATTATTAAAAACAAAATGGTTAAAGATTATTTTTTTAACTTTTTAAAGATTTGAAAGGATCAATATTTGAGACATGAGGATCTTATATCTAGAGGATCCATCACCTTGGTTACAATGAATTACTTTTAATTAGGAACTACAATTGAATCTCCACCATGAAACTATGGAGTGAAGATGCAATATACATACAACGATGAAATTTTATTTAATGTTACAATAATTAGAACCTAAATAGGGTGCATATAGGCTTTAGACGACGCATATGCCTATGACTTTGGAAAAACCTTTAAAATTGCATTTACATTTTTTTTGAACAATGGGCACGACTTATATAGATTATCGACATATGTATTCATTTTTAGAGGAAACATATAGCGAAATTACTCATTTACACTCTAAATAATGGTATGAGAAGAGGAGATTGTTTAGGAAAACAAGTCTATAAATATGAATCTATAAATTGGAAATTACCTCCGAATAAATAATTAAACATGTTTTTCATTTTCAAATATGAATATGGGCAAGCACACAACCATTACTAGACCGCACATTTTCCCACCCCATCGCTATACATAATAATATAATCATTAAAAAAACAAATGTATCCCCAAGGCTTATTTTTATTGAATTTTTAAGATCCATTCCATTAAATTTTAAAAATATTGTTTATTTAGTCCAAATTTGATCACCATTATATAATAAATCCCCAAAAATAATAATCATATTAAATTTAGAATTATAATACATATTAACTTGTTAAGCACAAATTATTAAGTTTGTTATTGATCTAAAGGAGTTTTATTGCAAGAATAGTGATATGATGGGAGGCTACATTGAAAAACCATTGTAGTCTAGTATAAGGCCAACCTACCAAGAGTAAACAAAGACAAGTACAACACACTAGTCAATAATAATAACATAGAGAACAAAACAATCAATAAAGACAAGGTGATTTAGGGATGAAATTTCAAGAAAGGTAAGTTTTATTTTAGGCTAAAGGTAATAAAAATTTTTCTCAAACTCCATTGAAATTGTAGATGAAGGCATCAAAAACATTTATGATATGTGTAAGGTACTAGGTTTGAAGAAGAAGCCTTTGTTAGTTAGCTAAATAAAAAATAACATTAAATGTTGAATTTGATAAATAAAATTGTGTCTTAGAGGTGAATGTACTAGAGAAAATCAACACGTGACCTTCTTCGCACTTGACTTCCCAAGGTCGTGCGAGACAACCGGTGTAGAATAGAAACAGATGTGTGTATGTAGCGGTGATGGATAATCTAATGAGGTAGCCTTATATCTTCGAACACACAATAATAGATTTTTGAATCTAAGGCAAAGAATGCTCTCCTAACCTGAAGTGGTGTGATTGATCGATCTAATATGATAGCTACTCGAGACTCCAAATCAATATCGAGCTCTGCCAAGATTCTATTCACTAGTTGTTGAACATGCGGAAATTGACCTGCAAGCACCTTGTATAGATTTCCAAACAAGGTCATGGAAGTAAGAATGAGAGGTGTAATGAAGCCATAGGGACTATGGATGATTCTCCGGTCTGGTCTAGAAGGTCTTAGCCTGATCAACTACTATGTTCAATAATGAAAGTTGTGTAATGATATCGGGTGGAAGTGGTGATGATCTAAATATTGATGCATGCAAAACCAGTGTCGATATCTAATTGGTTAGTAGGCCCATTGGGTTATGGGACTTGAGGATCACAACCAAAAACTCATGGAGGTTGTGGTCCTATTATGGTCATGTGCGTAATCAAACCCTATTTCCAGGAGCAATCTAATAATCATAGGCTTGATTAGCAATGATGTTTAGCATGTTTAGTTGTTCTATTTTCTCGAGAATGTAGCAGGTGTGCGTAAGACTATCAAATGTAAACTTGTATCAATATTTGTTATCAACTCCGACCCATTGGGTTGTGGGACCAAAGGATCACAACCATATGTATTTTCTTGTTGTGGGTCATTGATGGTCATACAGAATGAAATTGAAATGATCCTGATAAAACAAACTAACTATAAAAGGAAATCTAATCTATGTTTTTGGCATTTTCACAATATATCAAAGAAAAACAATGAAAGCAAACTAATCTAATAAAAGTAAATGTTTTTATATTTTCTAGTTTTTAAGCAATGTGTTCTAATCTAATAAACAAACTAAAGACAAGTAATCAGCCAGATGTAGCTGGTTACTTGTGTGAATATGTGAATCTAAATCTAAAACAAATAACCTAATCTAATCAAAACCCTTCAAACCCTACCTCAGAGGTGAAGAACAAATCATGACCCTGAAAGAGCTATTGTTCCCCACAACTTCCTCGTAATGTCAAAGAGCAAACTTTCTAATGACTTAATAGACATGTAATTGCCTAATCAATTGAAATGAACAATTTTACTACTCTATTTGATATGCAATTGAAACTAATAATTCAAAATTGAAAATTTAGAAAATGAAGCAAACAAACAAATAATTCCAACCTGGATAAACAAGAGCTTTGGAAAATCTAGTTGTATTTGTGTTTGTCCCCTCAATTTGTTCCTTTCTTTCGATGTGTGTTCATATGAGTCCAAGGAATTGGTAATGCAAGAATAACAGTAGAAGAAGATGCTTGAACAATGGTAGCTTGAAGGTAGTCTAGTTGAAATGCGAGTAGAAGAGAGATAGCACAAGAGATATGAGCTTAGCTATGCAATTCCTAAGCAGGATTGTGGCATCAATACTATCACAAGATACACAAAAATTCTTAGGCTTTTGCTTGAACACAAACATGAAATATATAAGAATTGGGGTTGGGATGTGCCTTCATGCATAAGGCAAGAAGAGGCAGTTCCAACTAACTAAAGCACATGCAAAAATAGAAGAGGGAAGGAGAACTAAGAAATCAAAACTATTTTTAGACAAATTGGTTCACAAACGCATCCTAAAAGTGAAGTTAAGTGAATCGTCATGATGTTAAAAACAAACATGATGGAATCTAGAAAAATTGCTTTGGACCGCTACCTTTTGGGTGAGTGGCCAGTCAGGGCGCGGTCCTACACTAAAGGCCAAAACATGCACAAATGAAGTGAGAAGTTGGAAAAAGCATGGAAAAGATATGTAAGGATGTCTAGGCTACAAATATACACTGCATATGGGTTTTGGAGCTCAACATCTTCTGAAAGGATGTGAATCATCATTCGAGACTTTTGTAACCGTTTTCCGACAATGTAGCATATGCAATTTTGGGTGCATACATATTGCCCCTTGGAGAAGCGTCTTAACCATGGAAAGGTGTAAAACGTAGAGTCCAAATATGGCATTCCCAAAATGGGGAGTTAGAATCTATACCTACATGCCCGTGTGTCGAAGCATCGTTGTCCAAGCTCTTGATACCTACAAGAGGGAAAGAAGACTCAAGTGCGAGATAGAAAAATGTTGAAAAATAAACACTAAATCAAAATGACAAGAGAACTTACCATTTGTGCGGGATATAGAGATATACACTGCGTCAACGCTCCAACCCTGAAAACATACACTCAAAATGAGGTTAAAATAATAATATATATATATATATATATATATATATATATATATATATATATATATCAAAACAAACTCATTTTCTAATTCATTTGCGCTTATTCGATTTGGTGATTTTGGAGCTCTAGACCCACGGTGACCATTTTCGATGAGAATACAAGCCAAAAAACAACTATTACGAGATCGTGATCATGCGTCCACGAGCGGAGATCGACCAACGCGTTCTAAGGTTGGTTTTTTTCACTTTACATTTTCAAACCTAAAATGTTGAAAAGTTTACCTAGGGGGATTATTTTCAAAATTTGTTGTCTTAAATGAGTCTCTAGGGGGCTCCCATACAGTAGTCTTTTATTTCATCCAAAATGGTCCTTTTTTGTGTTTTTGAGCATTTTTAGGGTTGAAGACGTATTCGAAAATCGGTCCAGACCACCGCCCTAAGCAAGGCGGCGATCACAGACCACCACCCCTCCGGGTGGCGGTTCGACAAAAAATGACCAAAATGTGTGTTAACTTGATTTTTATGTTTTTCATGTTTTGGTGAGCTTATCTTTTGATATACATTACTAACTTTCTCTTTTTCTATGTTTTGGTGAATGCAAAAGGAGGAGTACATCCGTTGGATCCATGAGAGGGAGTGTGATTGGCCCCCGGGATTTTGGATCAGTTGACCTAGGCTGAGAGGGACACTCTCCAGGGAAAGGATTTGGAGGATTACACGTCCCCCCCATGTCACTTCTACTAGTCACATACTTTGTGTGACTTGTTTTCTTACTTGGAATGCAAACCAAACACTTTCCAGGTTGCAGTGTCGAGGGTGAGTGGACCATCACCCTAGAGGACGTATACCGCATTCTCAAGATCTCGATACTTAGGAGGAGACTCGACTCTAAAGACAACAGCAGATCTAGATCCGAGATCGCCTAGTGGGCTACATACATGGGAGACGTTGTTATCTCATTTGGTTCGAAGAAGGGGTCAAGGTTCGATCCATTCCTACTACTCCCATCCCCACTATCCGCAAGGCCATCATGGGTATCTTGGCCTCACAGTTAATCGGGGACAAGGGAGGTGACACACTACTGTATTATTGGGCTCCCATTATTACTCAGATTGAGGCACATGGCCGTATTTACGCCTGGGAGTAGACATATTGGGGACCACATATCATGACCTATACAGGTTGAGGTCATTAGGCTAGAGGACTAGTCACTGAGCCACCCTACCTTAGTCATGAGTTGGGTGTATGAGCGCATTGCCCCTTATGGAAGGGGAATATCAATGTTGGATCCAAGGTTTGTTCAGAAACGAGGTGGATAGAGATGTCAGTACTTCAACCCCACACTAGCTAGTTCGCTTCTTTGACCATGACAGACATGGTGCCGATCCTACCGTGACATGGCATGACTATGGGGGGAGGGAGGCAACCACAATGGTGGCTTGCTCTACTACATGGTAGTTAGTTGATAGGTAGGGAGAGTAGAGATCCATCCATTCGACAGGTCCCTCGGCAGCTTTGGCCTCCCCATGTAATTATGCTTCCTTCAAATGCACCCGATATGACTGACTATTCAGAGGTCTAAAAGGGCCCTGAGGGGACCCCCTGGCTAAACTTTGGTTACTCCAGTTGTCCTCATTGCGCTTAGGCATATTATCCACACCCAATGGGTAGTTGGTGCTCCTCGAGCACCTTAACTCCAAATTGCGACCGCTCCCACTCACAATGAAGAGGAGGATGAGCCTATAGATGTTGACTCCGACTCTGAGGAGCACACTAGAGATGATGATTGAGGAGGAGTCATTGGAGAGGAGAAAGGATGAGGGGTTAGGGGTGAGATATGTGAGGCAACCCACATGGAGGAGGAGAGCGACCCTGAGTGGCATGACACTCATGGATATACTGAGGGCAGCACACGAGGAGGCAAGTGCAGAGAGAGAGACCTTGGTCTCGGAGGGACCACTTCCTCGAGATGGAGAGGGAGATGACAAGTTTGTGATAGGAAAACATCTCACCTCTGGATTTGGGGAGGCCTGCTGACCACCAACAAAGCAAAGAACACCCACTGACCCTACCTGGATTCTTGGAGATCCGAGTATGTTTGATACTCTTCTCTTGACCTTGTTAGTTGGGAATGTTAGTTTGGTACTTTGTTTTTTATTTGTTTTCTAACTCGTTGCTTCTTCTTCTTTTCTTTCTTGAGCGATCGCATAAGAGTGATGCAAGCTTATCCAACAAGTGTGAGTGTTTGGGGAAGACTCGGGTCAGTTGATTAATGACTCGAGCTAGCCACTAACAAATGACATACACACACGATGTGTTTGCACCTATCTAGAGAGTAGCGGAGATGATGACCTCCCTTCATACTCAGGTGCCTAGGTATGAGGCAACTGAGTGATTGATGAGGTGGATTCACTCTCGTAGCGAATACCATGGCCAATGGCCATCACCATGAGCAATCACACCACTTAGTTCATTCATGTCTTCGTCATAGCCGCAATAGGAGTCCCGGACGTTGCCATGCACCATCCGAGGGATCCTGAGAGGACCGATAAATTGTTTGGCCTTTTATTGCTTTGTCACGATTTTGTCGATCGTTATACATTTTTTTGTATATTTTGGGCTCTTTGAGAGCATTTTGGCCATGCCTAGTGTGTGATGGCATTGTATACAAACTTGACTCACTATGATATATACAAACTCTTCTTTTTGGTTCGGTAATCCATTGTATATGAGTTGACTTCCTTTTGGCCTATCTCACTTGTGTACTCTAGATGTTTAGAATTTCCACTTTTCTATGCTTTTCATAATGTATGCAGTGGATGTGAATGATAAAAAATGATTTCTTTTTGTATTTTATAATGCTGATATATGATAATGCGAACACATTTTGATGTTGAACTTTAGTTTCCTTAAACAAATTTTTTGTACTTCATATTGTTTTGGCAAGACGTGGTGATACAATGATATGATAAGCAAATGAACTTGCCCCACTCCTGACCCCACACAACCAAAGTAGAATGCGAGGGCTCAACACCAAGAGCCAAAATGGCACAAGTTATAAAATTTTGTTGAATGGTAGTGATGAGAGAAAGACAAGGTTTTGACAAAACCAAATTGGGACACTACATACCTCACTCTACTCAAGTTTACTTCATAGTTTAGAATGTGAATTGCTTCCCATTTTATCTATACTTAGATCCATGAGATGGCCACTTGATTGACAAAATCTAGTTTTGAGGTTTTAAGCTCTTTTGGAATTTTGGACATCTAACTCACTTTGTTTTGATTTATGACTTCACAATATTTGAATGAACTGTTTCTAACTTTTAAGTTTTTCAAAGAGACCCACTACACCTTACCCCATGCTACCAAAAGTAGGAAGTATGGGCTTATCACCATGGGTAAGGCATATGCTAGTAAAGGCATTTCTCTCATTTCCCAACCCTACATCACTAGTAAGAGACGCAGGCTCAACACCGAAGGTTGGTAGGGCAAAGAAATGTGTAAAATAAATTATTTTGTGGATTTGCATTTGACTTATTTATCTAGGTAAAATGGCTAGAATGTTCTTATTTCCAAAGGTGTTTATGGGATAGATGAGACACCATGAAGCTTCTAGAATGACTACATGCGCAAAGACACCTAATCTAGAAAGAGACTATAAGCAGAACCAAGTATGTAGGCCTTGGTATGGTTATTGTCAAAACTTTGTCTTATCCTGTTTGAATTGATGAAATGATTTGGAGACAATTGATGACATTGTGGAGATTTATAGAGGTATGATTTGAATGTTTTGCCAATATTTTTAGAAGCTTTTAGGAATTGCTATAAGAATAAGTCCCTTGATCACATATTTTACAAAATGAACTAGCAGATGAAAATGCAATGCAGATGTGGTAATGTACATATGAAAATGCTAATGGATCATGCGTAATACCTCTTTAGGTGAAGAGATTTCATAGATTCGTTAAACTCCTCACCCTCTAGTGTACACAAGCGAAATGCCCCATTTTTGTAGTCTTCTATTACTCGATATGGACCCAACCACCTGGGTCTGAATTTCCTTCCTTCACTCGGTCTTTTTGTCTATTCAGCTGATCAAGTCTTAGAACCAAATATCCCTCATATATTTCATGCTCATAGACTTTCTTGTTGTATTTTCGAGCCATCCAGTCAACGTAAATGTTATGTCGTTGTTCAATGTTGAGTCTAGCCTCATCAAGACTTTCTAGCTAAGAGAGTTGTGCTTCTCGATAGCCTTCTTCTCCTAGAATTCCTTGCAACAATATACGGAGACTAGGTATCTCGACTTCGAGCAGTAAAACCGCTTCTGCACCAAATACCAAAGAAAAGGGGTATCCTCACATCTTGGCATTCTTACCATGTTTGATAGGCCCACAAGGCCAAAATAAGATTTAAATTCCAATCTCGCTTGTTTTCCTTGACGGTCTTAAGAAAAATGGACTTCAATGTCTTATTCGTAGCCTTAGCCTATGTCCGTTGGCCTGAGGATAATAAAGAGAGGCCATGTGGTGACTTATTTTGAATTTCTCACACAACTCACGTACCTCATCATTTTTAAAGGATGTGTCATTATTCGAGATAATGTCTTGTGGGACCTCGTACCTACAAATAATTTGGTTCAGAATGAAATTTGTGATTACTGATCCAGGCATGGTGGTAAGAGGCATGGCTTCTACCCACTTGGTAAAGTACTATGTGGCCGTGATTATGAAGTTATGACCATCTATTAATGAGGGAGAGAATTTCCCTATCAAATCTAGTCCCCATGTGGAAAAGGGCCATGGTGTTGCAATTGGCTATAGATCCTATACTGGTATGTGGATCTCATGAGAGAACTCTTGACATTTATGGTATTTGCGCACAAACTCTACCACATTGTGCTCTAGCGTGGGCCAAAAATAGCCCATCCAATGTATTTTCTGAGTATTGGCGTGGCCACCAAAGTGACCTCCACATACTTCGTTATGTGATTCATAAAGAATTTTTTTCAGATTCTTCCTCATCAACGCATCTTAATTACATTCCATCTAAGGCTCTTCGATAGAGCACTTGCTCCAAGATGACATACTTAACTATCTTCTTTGTTGTGGTCACCTATTGTATACCACTATGAAATTAATGATATCTTGTCTTTGTTGTGGGTGGCTTAGTTTCCACACACTTCGAAAGTCTAAATTTATATGTCAACGGTCCACTATGAAATTAATGATATCAATGCGAGAACACGGACACTAATCAAAAATGGGCAGCTTAGTTTCAAAAACCTTTGAAAACAAATACACACACTCATCATAGATCGAGAAATTCTAAATTTACCATAGATTTAAGATCACCTCCAATCAAGATCAAGGGTTAGATAATATCTCATAATATCAACCAAAAGAAATATCCACACACATAGTGGGTGAGGATAATTTGTCCTTTAAATACCTACTCTAACGAATCCTTTGAATACTGTAATTATAATGGCTTCGATTAATAAATGTTAACTCAAACTCGCCCATCGAGTTATGAAGTGTCTAACCTTCTTAGATAAGGATCCTTGCATGAGAAATGTCCACAGGTGATATGATTTAACAATAACCCTTGTTTCTTGGTTTAGCATGTAATGTCTTAAGCATTTTATCATGAAAACTATAGAAAGGCATTCCTTCTCCACTTGTGTATAATGTGTCTCATAATCAAGCGATTCCTTCTCCACTTGTGTATAATGTGTTCATACTAATGAAATAGACTACACTCTCTCTTTTATCATCATGTTCTTGAGCCAACATGCAAGCTAATGAGACATCCATAGCTTGTGAATACAGGATCAAGGGGCAATCTAACCTAGGTGGTATGAGTGTGGGAGGAGATAACAAGAACCAGTTTAATCGACTCAAATGCCTCATTGCATTCTTCCATCCAATCAATGATGTAATCCTTTTTCAACAAATTGTTGATTGGGTGAACATCAAAGGTCAAATCAGGGATAAACCTTCGATTGCACTGAGTTTTCTAAGAAAATATATGATGCCGGACTGCGTCTAATGGTGGAGTCATTTCCAGTACATCTCGATTTTGGTCTGGGTCCACATCAATCCCTCGTGAAGATATGATGTATCCCAAAAGTTTACCTCTATTACACCAAACACACATTTTTCTCGGATTCAACGTGACATCGTATTCAATTAAGTGAGAAAGGATGATATGAAGCACCTTTAGGTGATCATATCTTTTCTGCCTTAGCCAGAAGGTCATCCATGTAGGATTCCACAATCTTATGTATAAGATCATGAAATATATAAGTCATCACCCATTGGTACATGGCACCAACATTCTTAAGCCCGAATGACATAACAACATAACAGTAAGTTCCCCAAGGAGTTATGAACATAGTTTTGGCTTGATCTTCCTTAGAGATTCTGATTTGATTGTACCTAGAAAACCCATCCATGAGAGACAACAACTCAAAACCATTTGTTGCATTGACAATAACATCGATGGATGGTAACAGAAATCATCTTTGGGACAAGCCTTGTTGATATCCCGAAAGTCTATACAAATATGGATCTTTCCATTCTTTTTTAGGATGGGGATGATATTAGACACCCAATGTGAGTATTCAACTAGCTTGATGAACCCTACCTGGAGGAGTTTCATCACTTCTTCCTTCACCATGAGGGCTACCTTTGGCTTCATGGGCCTTGAATTTTGCTTAATTGGCTTAACATAAGACTTGGTGACAAGATTGTGCACTTTATGAATGTGTGATGCATTCCCATCATTTCCTTGTAGCTAAACGTAAAATCTCTTTGATGATCTTTGAGGATACGAGTATGTATTTCAACTTCCTCAGGAGTTAAAGAGGATCCTAGTTTCAAGATTTTTGGATCTTCCTAGGTCCCGATGTTTATATAAATCATTCCCTCGATTAGGAGGCATTTCCTTCCTCAAACTCG